>JAZGTJ010003134.1:17570-37250 GCA_036877575.1 Botia almorhae
ACATACATGCAAAAATGCAGATATAAATATATATCCATGCACAAATACATAAGTAAATAAATAAATATGCTTTGTCAACTTTGCTTTGTACTACTTTTTTACTATTTGTGGAATACTACATGTATTTATACATTTATTCGTGCATTTCTACATTCATTTATTTGTGTATTTCTGTGTTCATATGTTAATAAGTTGGGCGGTCCTAACCTCTCTTAGTGCTGGACAGGGTCTTTGCGGCTCTATTACTGGTCCTGTAAAAGATTTTTTAAGAACCATTGCTAATAAATTACGATCATGATCAAATAATATTGATCACACTTTTTTAATAGTTATTGTTTTTTAATGCAAATTAATCGTTTGATCAAGTTTGACCCCAACTTCTTCCCATTCTCGTAGGGCAGATGATTATCTACTATTGTCTGGTACGGGCACAGCAAACGCAAGTAATATGACGACAGAAGACGCATTGCCTGGTGTGCTAAATGGCAGGTTTTGTTATAAAATGCTTTTTACATGGAAGTTTGAAATAAACAAAGTTATTTCAGTGATGAAATGTCCTTCCACAATGTTCCATGCTCATCAAATGACACTGGAGGAGTGCAGCTGGTAATCGAGGCTCCACTAAACAATCTATTATTTTTTTAATACAAAACAGAAGGTAGTGGCTAGGTGTGTGACCAAAATCATTGTTATTTATTTGCAATGGTTCTTAAAAGCTTGAGCCGTATAATCATATTTGTGTAATGAAATGTAAAGTTTGGAATACTAATCGGAACATATACTGTAAATGTGAGTGCAACACAGTTCTCTTTTAGATAGCTGCACTAACATGTAATTGGAAATGATAATAAATGCATATTTGGTGTGCTGTCCAGAGGGAGGGCTTTGAGCTCGGAATTTGGCCCGAAATCAGAGTATTCCCCCATCCTTGACTGAGTGAGGCGATGGGGTGACGGAGGGATGCTGCGAAACGGTCATGGGACAGAGGTGAGGAACAGCTATATAATGAACCCCCTCACAATGATTTGTTGTTTTACATGAACAGGCTTCTCCAGAACTTTGTTAAATAAACGTCATATTGTGTCAGCTGCAAAGTGACAGCGCATCGCGTTCTTCGGTTAAAGTTTTCTTTTTAAGAGTTTTTCACCAAAAAAAGTGTCCTTACTGCCACCTACCGTTAGCATAGATTACAGACACTATGCCAAATTTGTTTTAAACACATATTCCGTTGTTTAGGGTTATCCATACTATTTTCCACTGCTACTGCTGCACCAGCACGCTGTTCCTGTTTCTGTATCTTGCAATAAAAACGCATTTGCACGCAAAAAATGCATTTGTCATAAAATTTAAGACTCAAAGCTGAGAAGGCCAAAAAAAACCAGGATCTTTAACAGGACTAGCAGTATTTGCAGCAGTAGTAGAGCCGAAAAGACCCTGTTTAACCAATCACATGCTTAAGAGAGGTTAGGACTGCTCACCTTATTAACATATGAATATGTTTATACATATTTATATTATACATATTATATTCATATTTATATGTATGCATTTATATATTTATTATACTTTAATATATTTTTCGTCCCCCATAAATAATATATTACTTGACACAAAAAACCCCACAAAGTATTCAAACCTTACAAATGAACTGCATAGAACAGTGGATTGAAAGGCTTGAGAAGGTAGATAGAAGTAAAAGCGTGATTTAGAGTATGGTTCTATATGTGTAAATAAACAAGGGTAAAATACCTAAGAAAAGGTGTAAGAGGCAACAACATCATTTTTTCTGTTGTTTTAACATGGACAACCATTTTGGATGGACAACCAGAATGCTTTGACTGTTTCATTGTTTTGGGGGGATATGAGCTTTATATGTGATTTTTATAAAGCTATCATTTTATAAAGCTATCATATATCAATCAGCTATCAATTATCCAAGCAAAACAGGTTCATTTTGTAAAATAAAAGGTTGTTCAGTTTCAGAATTTTGAGAGTGTCACGTTTAGACTGAATCTATTCTTTGTCATTATCCTGTTTTACAAGGAACATAGTTAACATCTTTAAAATAACATAAATCTATGCAGTATAATTGCATTTAATAGCAGATTTTAAGATGTTTTCAGATGTTAAATGTAATATACATACACTTAAATATTTTAGATAAGTAAATATATAAATATAAATGTACTTTGTCTTGTTCCATTGACAGCATTTCCAATACAGTGAAAATTTTGCACTGAATCCATGGTAAGGATACTGACTTAAAATAGATTCCCATTTGAGCGAACTCGCACTGCATTGCTATAGTGATGCTTTGGGAATGTCTCTGCGTGATTGTGTCTAAATCGTGTGTGTAAAATCAGTTTTCTCTGGCAGCATGTCAGTTATGATCGTGGAGTCGCAGTTGGATATCGCAAAAGGGTTAGAGACAGGTTCGGCCTCTTCTTTGCCCTCACCCGCGACATCCGGTGCTCTCTCTCTGCAGCTTCTTTTGCTCAGAGTGAGAACACAAAGCATCATGGCAATGCAGTGTCTCGTTCCCTTCTCAGGGTATCAGGGTTAATCATAACCATAGATATTTTTGCTGTGGAGTAATGTCCATTTAAATTCTTTAATAAAAGAATATAAAAATAAAAAAAAAAACTAAATTCTTTTTAAAAAGCTGTTTCTGAGTAATAGTATTGTGTTAATGCTAAGTTTGTAAGTGTTAATATAATAGAACATTTAGTGAGATTTTATGTCAATGGAAAGTGCTTTGCATAATAAAGCTGTTCCTGTCTCTTACTCTGTATTTAAGACCCAAATCTGTTGAAATTAGGAAATGAGTTTATGTTAAAATTGTGGCAAAACCTACAGTGCGAGTAAACCTTTGTACGAGAGAACACACAAGAACACACATACACCCACACACCCACAGACCAACTAGTCTACAAAATGCATCATATCAGGGTCCAATTAAAGCATTGTTTTAGTGTTTTAGTGAAAGTTGAAAAAACGAATTAGAATCCTTACACAGCTTCCAGTGTCAGTCAAGCATGTGACAGTAGACAACCTGAGTTTCACACAGGATGACCTGAGATTCAGGCTTTTAACCTAAGGCATGGCTTTCAGTTAATGAAAACTCCACATGAGAGAAAAATAAGATGTCCAGAGCACCTGAGTCAGCTGCTGAGCTCAATGGAAAATGGAACTGTTGTTAAAAACATAATGTGTATTAGAGTCATCTTTTAACTTAAGAAGTAAACCTTTCAAATCTGTTACTAAGTTCCTCAAAGGCAGAAGGGTTCTACTACTTACAGATACGACTATAGAATATACTATGGGCTATAAGTCTGCAGGATATATCAGAATTAAAAAAAAAATGTGTGTAGCAATGGTTTGCATAACTAAATGATTTTAATATTTAGAAAAATATGTACAGTCAAAGGCTGCATTTACACTTGGCATTAACATGTGACCTGTATCTGGATGTTGTCCACATACACAATGAAAAGACAAGTGTAAACACACTTGTGATCGGAATGTTATCTGATCTGTGTGTCCTGATCCAGAGTCATTCGAGGACACATTGTGATTGGATCTCAGTGTAATATACACAGTGTCTTGTTCTCTTCTCAGAGAACCAAAAGTTACAGTTTTTTTAAAGCTGTTTTTGAGTAATACTAATTTGTTAATTCTAACCGCTTATGTCTGTAAGTATATGTGAAAATATTTGTGTAATATAATACAAATGTAGGGAGACAATTTTATGCCTTTAAGAAAGTGCTTTGCATAATGCTCTTCCTGTCTATTTCCTACTCTGTATTTTACACCCAAACCTATAAACACAATCCAATCATCGCATCTGCAATCCGATGTCAGATAAAACCCTGCCCTGGTTATTCTCCACTGGAATCATTGTAGATAGCTGTGTGTACCCTTTCTGTCAGTCACTCTGCGTTGTGTCAATGAGGACACTAGGGGTTCGCTTTTGGGAACCCTACTCACCTCTGATCCAATGAAAATTGTCGAGTGGAATTTGCATGCCAGTGTCCACATCAGATATCCAAGTATATAAGGAAGCTGGCATGCATCATTCACTCAGACTTGAGCCAGCAAATAATTTACTTGTTCATCACGATGCCTCTAAGAAAACATAACGCTTTTTTCTCATTCTGCTGGACAAATGGGGTTTATCAGCAGTTGTTCACCTCATCCTCATACATAAATACAAAACAGACTTCCCCTGGGTACTTTAGCAGGTTAGCCACAGAGTGAACGAGCAAATTTCCAGCGTCTTTTTAAAGATGGCTTTTTTCCCCTGTTGTACTGGATGTGGACAAATTTTTGTTACCTGAGACAGTCACGATTGGTGTCTTGGGTGTTCAGGTTTTGACCATGCTCAGTCATCTTTTATGGATGGGTCATGACCTCAGTGTTGTAGTCACAGGTTTCCTGCCTTCTTTAGATGTGGGAATCCACTCAGGTTGCTTCCCCTTCTAAGACCTCTACGAGGTCCAGATTGGTAAGCATGGGGGGGGGGCGATATGAGGTAGTCACTGGGAGATAATCCGCTGGGTCTGATTACCCTCGACGGCAGGGCAGCGAAGGGACATGCCGAGATTTCCCAGGTTGAACGCACATTTGAGGTGCACCTGTGTTCACAAAATGCTGTCACCTGGAAGAAGCAACCTGGGCTCTCCTGCCATGCTTGTAAATTTACCTTGTCCCTGGTTGCCATAGGGCCTACAATGCTGCAGTACAAGCCGCCTCTGCCCTGCATGCTATGGCAATCTTGCATCTTGCATCAGGTTTGGCACATTGGTGGTCCAGGAGAAACACCTGTGCCTGAGATACAAGATGCTGAGAGAGTTAGTTTTCTCAAGGGTCCCAACTCCCAAGCGGGCCTGTTTGGCAACATCGTCTTAACTGTGACTTCACATAGAACTTCTCAGGAGTGAAAAGACAGACTGAGGCTATTAAACGCATCTCATCATGATCTGCCCTCTTACAAGTCAGCGAGGGCCCAGACACAGTCGGCTTCTCGTCAAACTCATCGTCCTGCTGCCCCACCGGCCCCTCCTTCCAAGATGGAGTCTGAGAAGAGCTGTCCAAAACTTTTTTGTGCAGAAGGACTGGACCACCTGCCCACCAGGAGACCACTAAGAACCTTCCAAGGCTTCGAAGCTCCCCTGAGAAGGCACCTGCCCAGGTTTAGAGGCATGTTATTTTTCTCAGTATGGCAGGAAAATGCACCCATCATGTAGAATGAGGTAGCCAACCTTCTTTTGAAGTGAGCGATCGACATTGTTCTGTATGCCGAGGTGAACAAGGGCTTCTACAGCCCTTACTTAATTATGCTCAAAACAGGAGGGGGACTGCAACCAATCGTGGCTCTACGTACCTTTAATCAGGCACTTCACTTGACAAAGAAGCATATTATTTCATCCATATGCAACCAGGATTGGTTCACATCAATAGACCTGAAGGACATGTACTTTCATGTGCTGATTCTCCCTCGACACAGACCGTTCCTGTAGTTACACAGAGGAGAGGGCACAGTCATCGCTGGGTTGTCTGGAGTCATTCAGACACAGATCAGCGGTCCCACTGAAACAAATTTAAAGGCACCTGGAGCATATGGCATCCTCAGTGGCCATTGTTCTGTGTCGGCTGCTTTAGCACTGGCCTCAGGACCAGTTCCAGAGGTGAGCCTGGCACTGTAGGATATGTCAGGTGCCCATCACCCCGTTGTGTCACCGTACTTTTAGAACTTGATCCAACATGGTGTTTCTATGGGCCAGAGTGCCCTTAGAGCAGGTTTCCAGACGCATAATGCATATTTATTAGAAAGTTTAAATCTGCACTGGAAACCTGCACAGCCATTATTTGTTTGTGAAGAACATAAATGAGCAATGACTTCAGAGCCATATTATCTCTTTTTATCATTTAATTTGCAGCATCTATGTAATATTATTTGCAATCTTCTCAGCCTCGGGAAAATATTTTTTAAAAGAAACCCCAGCAATGCAGATTGATTTTGCACAAAGTATTTCTTGTTCAATTAAATGTTATGCGGGAAACAGAGAGCTGATTAGCTACATAGAGATGCCACTTAATGTGGACAAATGTAAACACGCCATGTCCTGACTGGCTGATGATATGATTTGTTTGTTTAATCACAGTGATCATATGTTAATGCCAAGTGCAAACACAGCCAAAGTTGTAGAGTGATGCAGAGAGACATTGGCATGCAAATGTTTGTTGGAAAGTGTTTGTTTTCCCAGAAAGAATGTAAAAAAAATATGTTGGTTCTTTAATTGTAATTTCTAAATCTATGTTAATATAATTTAAGTTGATTTTGCAAAATGAAAACACTTTTTTATGGCATATCACATTTTTCTTTAATATCGTGCAGCCGCACTATGGGCTGTAATACATTTTATTTTATGTATTGATAAGTATGTTTTAATAATGGAGAACTAGCATTACTGGAGTCATGAATCGAGCATTAGGTCATGAATCGTTTGATTCATAAGGGTGAATTGGGAAATAAAAATAAAAATGATAAAAAATTAAAAAACAATGAAAGGCAACTTACCAGAGTATTGGTTGCAATGTAACCATGAGCAGATTTATCTGAAAGCATTAAAAGCATAAAGTCCATTAGTGCATAAGTAAAATGTCAACTTTTTATTACGGTTCATTAAAAGACTTGTTTATAGTTTATAGTTATAAAGACTTGTCTATTGTTAAATATACAAAAAATTGACCTTGTTTCACTTTACTGCCTGGCTAAATGTGCCCCCATCAATTCCTGTTTTATGCCAAATACAATTTTTCTGACAGATAACGTTATTATCAATTTATTATTAAGAGTGGTATAAAAAATGGGTGGAAAAACATTTTGAGTAGAACATTTATTAGAACATTTTGTTTTCAGACCCAACACTTAAAACTAGAAAAAAAATTACACAAATCTAAAATTGATTAAAATAAGATTTTTCATTTTTAAGTTTTGTTTTTTCCTTACAATTACACTGGGATATAAAAAAAAAAGTTTCTTTATGTGAAGAATCACCCAAACGCATGGGTTTGTGTTTTTTTGTGGGGTTGTTTTTTCTTTACAATTACACTGGGATATAAAAAAGTTTCTCTATGTGAAGAATCACCCAAACGCATGGGTATGTCCTCACCTCCTGATGTAAAGCTCATGTATTTCTGGTTGTTGACAGTCTCTTTGGAGTCGTAGAACTTGAGAACATCTATTACAGCCTGAGGGTTTTTCTTCTGTTCCAGCTTTGTAATATTAGAGGTTTGCAATAATCGGGCCCATTGCTCTGGAATACCCTGTGCATGTGTTCATGGAAAATAGACAATAGGGTCAGTAAATCATGATAATGTTTTACATGCCCCAAACATATCAGTAATATGAAATTCATTGTTTTAATTTACTTAGGGTTTGGCATTGTTCTACACCTTATCCTTATGATCTCAAATATTCATTACTAATTCTACTAATTCTATCTCTTTTGTTTTGTTATAGTGTCATGTCTTTTTTTTAGGTCAAATTTTGTAGTCCATGTCCCTGGTCTTTGTAAGTGCCCTTATTGTGTCCAAGTGTTCCTTTTCCCCTGATTAGTCTCTGTATATACACCCGTGTTTGCCTTAGTCGCTTGTCGGTTATTGAACGTGTTTACTGTGTTTTTTATGGTCTGTGTAAGTTATTATCGTTCATGTTATGGATTATGTTCATGTGTGGATTCATTAAACTCACTTTAAATCTGCATTTAGATCCTGTCTCAGTTTCATGTTTTGGACAATACGTTACACTTACACACGTCCATACAAACATACCAGACACATGCCAACTGTCATAAAAGGACACAATAGACACCAGCTCCTTTGTACACACACACACACACACACACACACACACACACACACATCATCAGCCCCTAAGATTGGGTGAACTTACAGTGAACTCTCCCGTAACTGCATCAAAGCCTACATGTATGGTGTGCTCAAAATCAGAGGGCAGGGATATCTCAGGACGCTCTTTCTCCTTCTTCTTATTGGCTAAGGAATAGAGAAAAACACAATTTTTGGTGCCTTCAGATCAGCTCATAAAAACCCTTGTGGGGTTTTACAATATGAGTGAGAATCTTTGAAAACCTCACTCATATTGTGTCATACTGTGTCATGCCACAAACACTTCACTAAGCAAAAAAAGTATTTTGTTTTACAGTCTTTTGTTTTACTGCACTAAGCAAAAAAAGTCTTATGTTTTACAGGGTTTTGTCTAGCTTTTATAAATGCAAAAATGCATCCTATTTGTATGACCTGACGCAAAACAGTGAATCTTAAATGAGTCATACAGCAGATGTAAGTAACATTTTTGGGAGAATCCAGTCAAGCAACTTTAATATTCATAAGGTCCTCATCCAAGTTGTCAATTCGACAGTTAGTTATTGCATTGTACCTGGCTGTTAGCTCACAGAACATCATGTAACATGATTGATATTCATAAGCAAACATGTATACATATTCACACATACATTGTACACACAAATATGTGCATGAACACGGTCAGAAAATGAGCAAATGTCCTATATTAGAAGTTGTCCTATTATATAACTTCTGTCAAACCCTGTAACTTTCGCATAATGCATGAATCCAATAAAGATGAATGCTAAAGTCAACATGAAACAAAATATATTATTCTTATTTTTGTGAAATATTGCTTATTATATGTTTAGTAATAGTGTTTATATGGAATAGTGTTTATTATAAATAATTTTACCATGAACTTAATTTTTTGTATTCATTTGTTTTCCTAATCTTTTATACAACACAACCTCAACTCCCCGAAGAAACACCCACTCTTCTCTCTTAATGATACGTTTCTCCATGAGGGCGGAAGTATATTGACTGTTCAATTGTAACGAGGACTCAGGGATGTTCAGATCCATTGCAGCTCTTTAATAACAGAATGGTCAAAACAGGCAAATGGTCGAATACCGGCAAACAGAGAAATAAGGGCAAGGCAAAATCTAAAACGAGAAAACAGGCAGAAGTCAGGGTCGGCCGAAAACAATCACAATCCAATATTCAGGCAAAGTCAAAAGGCAGGCAGCAAACAATCACAATCAATAAACATTAGAAACAAAACCAACAAGACAATCAGAAATAACGCTCTGAAATGTTTGACGGGGCAAAACATGACATCGCACTGAACCATAAAATGTCGGGGGTTTAAATAGCCAGGCTGATTGGCAACAGGTGTGGCAAACAGGAAGTAATCAGCCCTAGGTACAGGGAACATGGGAAATGTAGTTCAAACTATTTCTAGTACTTTGGAGCGGCAGCCTCCTCCGTATCAGAGCCCCTCCCCTGCAAGCGGCTCCTGATGTGAGGAGGAAAATGACACCGGGTTCTTTCACTGTCTCTCTAGGTGGGCTCGGTGAAACTCCTCTGTTAAGAGTCGGATCCAGGATATCGCCCGCATTTACTCAGGAACGTTCCTCTGGACCGTACCCCTCCCTATCTGTGAGGTATTGAATTCTACCTCCCCGGCGTCTGGAGTCGAGTAGTCGATTAACTCGATAAGCCACCTCACCGTCGACCATGATGGGACAAAGCGAAGCTGCAATGCTTTTTGTTTACTGAACACTAAAGCTAAATCAGAGTACTTGGAGGGAATTTCAAACGGTGAAGTACAAGAGTTTTCGGGAGAGGTACAGGGCTTAGAAATCTGACCTTCCCCCCAGGTAATAACTGGTTCATGCAAGCGCAGCCAGGGCAGACCCAGAACAATTGTATGATTTGGCAAAGAAATTGCGTATAACTGTAACGTCTTAGTGTGGAGCACGCCTACTCATAGTTGCAACTTTTCAGTTTGGTGCTCCACTCTTCCTATTCCCAGAGGTCGGCTGTCTAATGCTTCCACCTCTAAAGAGTTAGAGGAACATTATTCTCTTTAGCAAACTCGACTGAGATAAAATTGGCTGCAGCTCCCGAATCTATTAAAGCTGAAGTGTTCACGGTAGTATTATTGAAGGTTAGTGCAAGTGGGATACGAATAACATTATTGTTTTTGGTAGATGTGGAAGCTACACTCACCGGAGGTTGAGGGGACGTGGGTCTTACAGGGAAGTTACGTCTTTGATGACCAAGCTGACCACAGTAAAGGCATAATCTCGAACGGAACCAATGTTCACGTTCCTCTGACGACAGGCGTGTATAATTGATCTGCATGGGTTCAGCAGGGGCTGTACATTCGGGTCTGAATGAAAACTCACAGCGGCGCGGGTGCCCAGAACATAATTATCAATTTGTATTGAAAGCTCAATGTACTCACTCAGGTTTTTCCCTTCGTCACGACATGCTAACTCAGACTGTAGATCTGAGTTGAGTCCCTTTAAAGTAGTTAAAGTATAGGGTAGATAAAATAGTTTGAGGGTGTCCTCCACCCAATTGGTCTGAGCGGCGAGAGTAAGGAAGGTGAGGGCGTACTCTGCCGCAGATTGTCTTTCCTGTGTCAGGGACAATAATTGTTCACCTGTAGTTTTCCCCTCCGACGGATGCTCAAAAACCTCTCGAAATTGGCGAAGGAAGGAATCAAAAGTTGAGAACACGGAGCAATCTGCTCTCCATAGGGCGGTTGCCCAATCCAGAGCTTTGCCTGTAAGTAGAGAACAGACAAACGCAATACGGCTGCTCTCCATGGGATACAGAGCAGGTTGTTGTGACACAAACAGTGAGCATTGCAATAAAAATCCCTTACACCTGGAAGGATTACCATTAAACTTCTCTGACAAGGCGAGTCGCGGACTGACCGGAGAGGGTGTCGTGGTAATCGGGTGAACGGGTGTTAGAGGGGTTGCTGCCATGGTTGAGGGAGGTGAAAGTCGAGCTCCTTGTAGTGTTTAAACAAGTTCCTCAGTTAAAGTGGTCAGTGTGCAAGCTGATGCTGGTGCATCGCGAGCTGTGACGCTTGGGCTGACAGCTCAGTGGAGAGCTGTCGGATCGCTGCTGGATCGCTGTTTGGCGATGTCTTCGCCACGACATCGCAACAGGTGTGCAACAGGATTGGCAACAGGTGTGGCAAACAGGAAGTAATCAGCCCTAGGTACATGGGAAATGTAGTCCAAACTGATTCTAGTACTCTGTTGACGGTTCCCTCTGGAGGCTGGCAGAAGGCGGAGCGGCGGCTTTCTCCGTACACTAATGGCTAGCCAGTTTTTACCCCTCCAATTTCCAATAATCCAATCAATTCCCAAAGAAAGAAATCTAGTCCCATCCTAATTTTTTTTCTTATTCCAAAATCTGTTTCACCTCAGCATGACCATAGGGAAGACTTTAAGAGATTTGTAGACATTACTGTAAAGCCTGGAACATTCCTTTATTACAAGTGATCATAATATTTTGAGGAATGTGTTGATGTTTTGGAAGGCAGGCAGTTGAGTGTGTGCTGATGTGTTTTGCTCCCTGCAGCCAGGCAGAATGAATAACCACGGCTTATGTTACTTGACCCTCAGAATCAAGGATGGTCCTTATTGTTCTTACCAATGTGCATATGTGTACACACCTCATGGAGATTTTTGTTGTGGTAATAAGTACATGTCTTTGACATTTTGGCACTGTTAGACATCCACTAACCCATGTGTTTTTTTTTCATGTGTATCTTTTCAGTGGTCTGTTGCATCCAGCTGGTTTCAATGGCTAAATATCAAACTCTGCAAATTATGGATTTTTAGGCTCAAGAAGGTGGATCAACTTAAATCACCTTTCATTGCCATGGTAACTTACATTACATGGCTAACCTGCTCCAAAGCAGGTTTTATTCTGGTTAAGAGATTGCAATAATTCATCAATGTCTATTCATCGATTTGGGGTTTAAATTTGGGTTGAGAGACACTGTTGTTAGGTAGCGTGATGAAACATATTAACCAAAACTTATCCGGTTTGGATTTGTTAGGTTTTGTCAATTCAAAACTTACTCCGCAACTTGCTTTGTGCAACAGACCCTAGGGCGAGACTATCTATTTGTCGTACCAATGACAAATGTGGGTGATGGTGTGCTGTCCAATTGTTTGAAAACACTCTTTTTTTATTCCGTTTGATGCAACACCTTTAAATATTTTGCTTAATTTGACTATTCTTTCTAATAAGGGTATGGTACTGTCAGCTTTGTACTTACTTTTATCTCCCCCAGGAAAAATAGCCCTGAGACGGGCTTTCTTGTTCTTCTCTTCTGGAGCCATTGGAAGTGGTTTGGAACTATGCACTGAGGAAGGGTCACGGGAACTACTGTTCATTCTCAAGGGGGGGGCAGGTGGTTTCTCTTCATTATCGACAATATCAGACATCTTTAACTGTACTCACTATGGCCTGCAAAGACAGATAGAAAAGATCAATGGGTGGGTTTACATGGAGCACTGTATTCTGTTTGTAATCGGTTTAAAAGGCCAATCTGAAAAAAAGGCCAAATGGTGGCGCCAATTAAATTAAACTGTGCCAAGATGCATGAAAAAACTTAGATGAGGAGAAAAGACGAAAATGCCTGAGGGCACAATTTTATGTACAGTGCCTTGTAAAAGTATTCATACCCCTTGAACTTTTTACCATTTTGTCACCTTATAACCACAAACTTAAATGTATTTTATTGAGATTTTATGGGATAGACCAACACAAAGTAGCACATAATTGTGAAGTGGAACGAAAATGATTATATACGTTTTTCAAAATTTTAAGCAAATAAAAATCTGAAAAGTGTGGCATACATTTGTATTCAGCCCCCTGTACTCTGATACACCTAAATAAAATCCAGTGCAATTAATTGCCTTCAGAAGTCACCTAATAAGTTAATAGAGTCCACCTGTGTGTAATTTAGTCTCAGTATACACCAAGGCAAAGCAGAGCTACTTAATGTAATTTTGAAGGTTGTCCAGTTTGGTGAGAACAATATATGTACCATGTTTGGTGACCTTAGACAAAACTAAACCCATCACTATAGTCAAACGGAGCGCTACAAAGCCCCCCCATTATGCCCCTTTAGCCAACACCTAACAGCGGACCACTATGATGTGTGTGCCAAATTTCTTGCCATTCCAAGCATGTTAAGTGCCTCAAATACACCTGAATGTGGTTTGACACATTGCCATGACAACAATATTTAAGATATTACAAGTTCTTTTAGAACTTTATATTGGCCATGTCTCTAGATGCTTTTGACCAAGTCTGAAGTAACAGCTAAATGTGAGCTGACTATTTTAAGTTTTGTTAAACCTATGGCCGTGACTTACAATAGTCATATCAATGTCATCAGCCCACCATAATAAACATATTTGCCAAGTTTAATGCAAATTGCGTAATGCGTGCTGTAGATATTTGAGACTTCCTTCCCACATTCGAGATTTCAAACATTTTCGCAAATCTGAATCTTCCAAGTTTGGTAACAATCACATAAAATCCTAGAAGGAGTATTTAAAGTTCACGACATGCACTTTATAAGAGACTTATTGTTGGGGCAGATCTAAAGGGTGTCAGGACGAAAGTTTTTCGGATCGTTACATGACCGATACATTTCGTATACGTGCATGCATGTATGTATGTATGTATGATATGTGCACCATCTTTTTGTGCTGCGTACCATGTGCCAGCCTTTGCCCGGCCCAAATAGCCAACGACTCGTGTGCCAAATTTCAGGAGTTTTGAGCATGATAAGGGACTCATAGTCCCCAAGAACCTTGAAAAAACAATAATCCTAAAGAAAACAATAGGGCCCTTTGCACTTTTTAATGCAGTCTGCAAGTAGCAATATATTACAAACACCCACATGGTTTACAATGAGGCATTTCAATATATTTTTTCTTTCTCTTAGGATTTGTTATACATAAACCCAAGCATACACATTCCCTCTGTACTTCTGAACACTTTATGACATAACCCTATTCAAATGTACTGCTTCTAGTACAGTATGTGTATCTCTCTATCTCTCTCAACTTTGACGCATTACAACTTAACATTTATTGCAGGAAAAATACATACACACCCACAAAAACAAACACAGATAACATTTCATCTTTCTATAGCAATCAATTTCAATTAGCCTCTGACCCAGCAATGACATAGATTTTGGATACTGCATATACAATCACATATGATGTCCAACAGACTGTCAGTGCAGTGTATTTAGAGTATGCAGGCTAGTAACAAACATGCATGCATTTGTCCCAAATAAAGAATGGCTCTATAAGACACAAATGTACACATTTTTCAGGAAGAATCTAAAAGTATCTAAAAGCCACACTTGAGTGGAAGTACAGATGTCTTACCAGAAAATGATTTAAACAGAAAAAGAAAGTAGACATTATTTGAATAGAAGTCTTAACATAACTGATAATTATTGTTCTTAAGTATGAAAAATATTTTTACATTTAATGTATGTAACACTTTCAGGGCTCACAAAATTTCAAAATCCCTGATAGCCCTTCGAGCAGGCACTCTTTAGATCTTGGTATCCCGAAATAAATTCAATGAGCTCAAATTAAAGACTTTTGATGTAGAATATTGTAAAGGAGACATCAATCAAAAACATTTTCAAAACACAAATAACAACAATCTTATAAAATAATCAGATTACAATCATCAATACAAATATTTGGTTCTAACTGAACTGAAATTTCCATGAAATTGTAAAAACAGTATAGAACATAATTCAGTCTGTGTCAGATTCTAAATCTGAAATATCAACTGAAGTCACAGAAAAGACTTCATCAGCTTTCTCCATCTGCATCGCTCTCCACTTTATAACTGAAATACCTGCGTAAATCCATGCGCATCTTATTTTCACTTATTTTCAACTATCAGCGACTTTCACAATTCTCTACACAGCGCATGCAATCTCTATCATATGTTTAAGCTTGCTGTGGGAGATTTCACTTGCCACGTGAGGATAGTAATGACTGACAGGACGAGCATCACAGATACACAGTTTGCGTGATCGCGAATTAAAAAGTGCAAGTTGAAAGTGAGCGTGCATTCAAGTACAATTTCAATACCCCACATATTGATAGCGGCTCCCCGATGTTAATGAAAATTACATATAATTACTCGACCAAATTTGTGAGAGAATGCAAAAGCATTGCAATATATTTTTCCTCCTTATAAGATAGCCCGAGGGGCGGGGCAGAAATACATTTTGGTAGCCCGACTGGATGACACAATAGCCCCAGGACGTCGGGCTAGCGATTTTGCGAGCCCTAAAAATCTTTTTGATAAATCAAAAGGTAACTTTTGATTTTGAAATTAAAAGTAATACATGAACATATTAAATGCAGGATGCAAAAAGAATCTTGTGTGTCAACGCTTTGCCGTATTATTTTTAATAAATACTGTAACAAATGTATTGCTCATTGTTCATTAATGTTGGTTAATACATTAACATGTATATGAATATATTTTAATTTTGCATTTACATGTATTCATTGATCAACGCACATAAATAGAGCGCTATAGTAAACACGGATGCGCAAAGGTGCATCACATGCCTCACTGGAATGACATGAGGACACTTATCAGCAACATAACTCGGGCCATCTTGATTAATATTTCAGTAATGTTAAAATGAGAGCAGTTACCAACCTCTCAAAACTCTTTATATAGGTCCGGGTGTCTGTCTTTCAGGTGCTTTGCTAAATTAGTGGTGTAAGCACCTTTTGTTAGCACTTGCTTTGTAACACTGCTTGCATATTGGCTTCGATATTTATCGAAATATCGATTTGTTTTTACAACACTTGTCTACGGCAGCCCATAGAACCATACAGTAAAACATTGGCACACGGATAAAGGAGAATCTGAAATGTTACTGGAAATTTGATGTCTACCACAAACCCTCTGGCACCACTAACTGTCCAGAATTTCACTCGTTTATGCTCATAACTTTTGACTCATGAGAATGGTCTCTTTAAATTCCTTGAGGCATGCCAAGTCAAACGATGTTCAATGTTCCATTGTTTCTTTAACCATTTCAAACTTTTTTTTAAATGCAGTATTGTTGTGAAACTTGGCATGGTTCATTATCACCATAGTCTGGAGATAACCTGCAAAGTGTATGGCCTTAACTAACTAGTGGTCATGAGATATGACAACATTTATTTGAATGCTTATAACACACGACTGAAATAACATGTTGTCAAGCAACTCCTTTCTTTAGATTCTTTGGTTCATGCCAAGTCCTATGATCCCAAATTTACATTTACACTTATGCATACAGCAACTTGCTGTTGTTAATGCCATGCTCTAACCACTGAGCTACAGGACTTCCCAGTCAAAATTTGTCCTAGTCAATGTTACTCTCTGTCCGCCATTACGAATTATATTAAAAAACCTACTTTTGCCATTGATGGCTTAACTCCATAATTGCTGCTTGCAGCTATATTTATTCTTCTGCTGCTCTTGAAGTTGGTACATGGGAAAGTTATGAAATTTGGCACACAGATAGAGGACAGTGTAAAATGTTACATAGCCAATTTAGGGGCTCTACCTCAAAACATCTAGCAACAAACCATCTTTGCTTGTAATTTTTATTTTAGTTGGTACAATTGACTAGGTCTAAATCAAAAGTTTAGGATCTAAAGTCAAAAGCAGTTGATTCTGTTTGTGGTTTATTTTCTCTGCTGTGAGGATCAGGGTGTGGCACTGACTGCCTATTTAACTGTCGCTTTTCTGGTTCAACCAGAACTAGAACTCTGCCACAACGTTATTGATTTTATTAGTTAACAAGTAACGACAGACGTAGGTAATCATTCACATTTATTCATGCTCTCTCTTTCTGGCATTCTGTCTCCCACATGTCCTGCCTCTTTGTTATTTTTCTGGAAACATGATGTTTTCAAATTAGTAGCAGGGTTTGGACAGATCTTTTGCAATACTAACAACTGATTCAGAATCTGAGATATACTTTAAGCAAACAGTTTCATACACAAGAATGTTTTTGGGACACTTTGCTTTTTTTCTACATATTTTAAATAGCTGTGCAGTCTTGCTCTTGAGGAATTAAATTTCCACTTTGCCACACACTAATTCCAAAAATCCCAATATCTTCTAAAAGGACTACTTGTTTAAAAAACTATATAATGAACACAGAATGTATTGTAAATGTATTGTACCATTTAAAAGTACTTACTGACCTAAAGATGTTAAATATAACTGGCCTGGTGGACTAACATCAAACATGCACAACTGCTTCTATTTACTTCATAAATTGTAAAGTACGCTCCAAAGAAAAACATTTAAAGTCATGCTAGATGCTAGTAAAGCTTTTTCTTACCCACAACTACCTGTAACTACATTATAAATGTGTGGTACTATATTTTTAAACATGTACTCTGACATGTACATGTACATGTACATGTACTAGACGCACACACTTAATACTGTTATTAGAAAAATAACAAGTTTGTCAGTACTAACTTTTAAACTACAACAAAAACTCTAACATAATAGAATTTATAATATTTTTTGTCAATATTGTTTGTCGGTTATTTATTATTGACTTAATAAAAAGTTAAAGGGGTTTCCTAAAATGAGAATTTTTCCATTATTTTACACACCCTTACGTCATTCCAAACCTGTCATCAACCTGACATTTTTTACATTTCTGTATAAATAAAACCACTGAGACATTTCTCAAAATATATTATTTTTTGTGTTTTACAGAGGAACAAAGTCATATTTGGATTAGAATAACATGAGGAAAATGATGGAATGTTGGAAATATTTTTAATTTTCACACCTCTTGCAGTGAAGACACTGTGTTTATATTAATACTGTATTGTCCTCAACATAGCTTTAGTTTTTCGACAGTCAGCTAAACTCCCTTCCCTCACACAACTCTGAAGACAAGAAGTTCATTTGCCTATAGGTTTAATGGTCTTGGCCATGGAGTGAAACTACAAATAAACAAATGAAGACATTAAGTAACAATATCCAGAAACTCACAAAACTACAGAATCATAATATTTACATTAGTATATTATTCTGTACTGCTTGGAAATACACATAACCTTTTCTTATGTAAATATACAATACAGCAATTTGACATTAAAGCAAAATATGGTTATAACAATATCTCAGTGAAAATGACTAATGATTCACATTTATATACAGGTATAATGAACATTAAAGTAAATCAAATGAATACGTACAAGCGATGCTGTTGCGAAGTTAAAGATTACAAAAATATATGGCAATTGAAGGGAGCCATCGTTAGCGCTGCCCGCAGGGAGCACTCGCTACTTCCTGATTCACGTAAACAGCAGAAATCGCATTTTAAAGTAAAATTAAACTTGCCACTAGATGGAGCTTTAAACCGTTAATAAAATGAATAGGTGAATTACTGTCAATAAAGAATTATAATCAATAAAGCAATTAAATTTCTCATGAAATGAAACACTAAACATGAAATCTGTTTAAATCAAACTTGTTCCAGCACACTCCCTGTCTTGCGTGGATAACACACCACTACCACAGGCAATTTAAATTGACAGTTAAGTTTCTCAGGAGTGAGGAGGAGGACTATCTTAGTTATAGGTCGTATGAAAACCTTAGGGCCTTCCTTTTTAAAGACCTTGTCTTCCACCTTGCAGACTTTTTTGTCCTTGCTTGGGAAAACTTGAGTGACAAGTCCCATTGGCCATTCATACCTTTTCTGTTGCTCACCCTTCAAAAGCACAATGCTTCCTGGTTCAAGGTCAGGCTTACTAGAGGGCTACCTTCTTTTTGGTTGCAGAAGACCTTTTCTATTTATCCCAGAAAGTTTGTGCCAAGTGTTGTACCCTTTGCCACTGTCGGTTATGAAGATCTTTGACCCAATCACCAGCTGGGAAAGGAGCAATTGTGACCTTTTGGGTTAAAAGTGCACTGGGTATTAGTATGAATGGGTCGTCTGGGTCAGTTGACACTGGGACAAGAGGTCTGGCATTAATTATAGCAGCAACGTCTGCCATAAGAGTGGAGAGCATTTCATGTGTTAGAGCTGAAGGCCCAAGCTGAAACATTCCATCCAGTATCCTTCTAGCAAGGCCAATCATCCTCTTCCAGGACCCACCCATGTGAGATGCATGGGGTGGGTTAAACTGCCAGACACACCCTTGGTCCAAGAGGAACTTGTTAATGGGGGTATTGTCAATGTTAGAGGAAATGTTGAGCTCCCTGCAAGCACCGACAAAATTTGTTCCTCTGTCTAAGCGGATGAGCTTAACAGGCCCTCGAATAGCAAGAAAGTGCCGTAAGGCATTAATAAAGCTATATGTATCTAATGATTCAATAAGCTCAATGTGTACAGCTCTCACACTCAGACAGGTGAATATTACTGCCCACCTTTTGTTCTGTGCTTGACCACCTCTGGTTCGTCGTACCACCACGGTCCATGGCCCGAAAACATCTAATCCTACATTTGTAAATGGAGGATCAGTGGATACATGATCTGCCGGAAGTAGGGTTGTAACGGTATGAGATTTTCACGGTATGATAATCGTCTCAGAAAACATCACGGTTTCGCGGTATACGGTATTAAACTATCATTATTATAATCATCAGCTACAATGACCCTTAAATGAATAAAAAGAGATATGGTTTGTAACAACTGTAACAACTAACAAATGTAACAACGTTTGTTTCTCTACACAATATAGG
>JAZGTJ010003135.1:0-37250 GCA_036877575.1 Botia almorhae
GATTCATTCTTTGCTACATTTATCCTCACTACTTAAGTAATGATTTAAAATTATAGTTAATGCATATTATCAAATTTGTCTTTCTTACAGTAAATGATAGACGTAGTTTCTGTGTTCATTCCATCAATCAAAGATGCTGACTGATGGTCACAGAATCATACCTTGAGGTGACGTCATTTTCTTGGAGAGGATTGAGAAATGAAATTGTACAGTTTAACCACAATTTTGCTCGAAGACAGAAGACACACTGCAAAAAATATTGCTAAGTGGTTGGAGGAAGCCATAGTCAAATTTGAGTTGCCGTTTTAAAAGATTCTAGCTGTTGTACACAATCATGGCTCCAGCATTGTTGCTGCAATGAAGATATTGGTGAAATATGGATGGCCTTGGTGTGACATATGGGTCACACATTACAATTGGTGGCCTAACACTCATTGAAGAACACAAAGGGAACACAAAGGGAAAGCACTTTCTTGATCTCAAGCCGGAGCAGTGGTGCCTTCTTAAAGAACTGAATCGTACCCCTAAGATGTTTGTATATGCCACAGAGTGGGGCACGCTGTCACAATTTCTTCAGTTCTTTCATTAGTGAGAGGACTTCAGATGACACTGGACAGTGCCACTTTTGACATGGCTTCAGTTCAGGCACTCCAGGACATTGCTAAAGAACAATTCAACAAGCGATGGAAAGGGGTCACAAATCTTAAGACCGACACCTTGTTCTCTGGATCCCACATTCAGAAATGAACTTCATCAAAATGAAGTTCTTATCTACTGAGGAAACAATAAAGGTGCAGAGAACATTACACACACTTGTAGAGGTGTGCAAGGGAAGAGATGCTAGCAAAAAATCCTGACAGTAGTACTTCAGCACAGAATATTCCTTTTCAACAGTTTACTTGGGTCAGATTCAAGTGATGAAGAGCAAGATCAACATTCAACAAGATCAACGATTCAGCTAAATACAATGAAAAGCCTCTTAACAAAAAAGGTAATTCCTTGTGGTGGAATCTGAATGCAAGTCAAATTCCAGGACTTGCAATGCTGGCAAAATCTGTCCTTTGCATCCCAGCTACCTCCGCACTCTCAGACCGCATGTTTTTGACAGCAGAAAATATCATATGCAGACATGCCTAGTATTTAATTGTTCACCTACAACTGTTTTTATTGTAAATAACATCCGCACACCCAACCTGATTACTCAATTAATCGTCAAAATAATTGCCAGATTATTTAATTACTAATATAATTGGTAATGACAGACCTAGTCTTTATGCAGTTGTCTGACAGTTTGAAGTGTTATCTGTGTAAAGAACACCTTTGCCCTAGTTATTCTGTCTTCTGTGTCTGTGAATTGACCTCAGAATAAATGAACATAAGGATGTGGCAAAGCTCACTAGTGGTTATTATTAGTATCATAATCTCTCCAGACAAAAAATGAGCCTCAGGCTCACAGCTGAATCACAGCTATAATGTTTCTTTATCACTATGGTACAAATTGGGTGCATCTGAAAAGTATTGCAGAATGTGATGTAAGGATCGCTTTAGCTTCTTTTTGATTGGATAAAAAACATTTAAGATTCACGTGATGAGAAATAGAAAAATGGGTCCTGTTTTTTTGGTGTATCTTTATTAGGGCAGAGGGCAAACCCTTAATGCCCAGGGTAGACCTCTCTCTCTGTCTGTCATGCATCTGATTTGGCTATGGGGGTGGGGATATCCTATAGATTCACCAATAATAGAAGATCCACTGGAAAATCCATCTACTGTCACTTTAAGGTTGAGCATTACATTACATTGATCAATAACCATGTGTCCTCTCTGTCGGAGAGTAAACGTTTAAGGATGAGGATCAAAAAGATAAGTATACATGAATATACGTTATTTACTCTAAATAATCTATTATCCTATATGTGTCCTTTTCCAGATGTATGTAGTATAAATTGCATTAAACGTTGCAAAGTTATACTATTTTTTTAAATAAAAACAGCTGTAAAATATGAAAGGCATATCTGCCTTTACAGCAATCTTTTGTTTTGGGCAGTAAGTTGGGCCATATCAACTAATATCTGATTAATTAACCAGTAGCTTTTAAATAGATACTGAATCAAAACGTAGATGTGAGAGAACCTAGAATATATTTTAAAATATTGTTTATTGTTATTGCTTATTGTTAACGTTTATTTAATTATTGCTACTGTTTTTTTTCAATACATTACATTTGGGCTATATTGAAGATGGGTCAAATTAGGCTGAGTGATATGACCAAAAAAAATCAGTCATTTTTCTTTTCTTATCTTAACTGATAATATCACAATATAAACTGATACTACTGCCAGTTTGAATTATTTCTGATGTATCATTAGCTGTTAGATTTATTCATATTGAGTAAAAATGTCCAGAACTTATCTTAACATATCAACTTATCGTGAAGTTTTGAGATGGTTTTTATTGCTCAGCACTAGTTAGAATGTCTGTATTTAATATTCATGTCTAAATATATAACACATAAAGAGTAAGAATATATGCATATAAGAAAATATCCACCTGTAAATATTATACATCACAGGTGTGATATAGTGTGAAAATCATAACGATTTAAGTAGGTCTATTACTCTTCACTTTCTTTTAGACATGCAGTTTTACTGAGGCTGCTGTCTTTCATTTTTACATTTACGCATTTGGCAGATGCTTTTATCCTTATGCTTTTATATTAAGTTATACATTTTGTCAGTGCATGTGCTCCCTGGGAATCACAATGCTCTACCAACTGAGCTACAGGAACTATTTTTTTTACAGGAGCAACAGCCTAGTTTAGTGCAGTTTAGTTTATCGTACAAACACCTTTGCATGATACAGATATTAATAGCTGTACTTAATGATCCAAAAATATGCCTTTACAAACATCTCACTGTGCGTGAGAGTGAGAGGATGTTGAACTAGCGCAGTAATGTACCCTTGATGTTTCTAGATTACATGTTTAAAAGGAAGAGAAACTATTGTTGTGTATTATATGAAATTTGGTACAGTGAGGATTAGAGGTTTCATATGAATCTGTTTTGCCGATTATTCGGCACCAATAGCCAATTGGTGAAACAATTGGCTATCAGCAAAAAGCCATGTGATATTTGTTCTGGATTGTGTCTGTTGTTGAGCGGTCTGCTTTTATCCTACAGTTCGAGAGCGCACTCTAGAGGCAGAATCACTGGTGCTGAGATCAGTGTCATGCTGAGAGCGCTTTAGATGTGCATATAAAACACAGACAGCAAAACGCTATGCAACAGTTCACTACAGTACATATAATGTATAAAGTAATTAATTTGTTGACTAAATGCTGCACTATCAGAGCCGGAACAGCATAATGTTTGCCATCAAGGCTGAGAGTATGCTAGCATTAGTAGTTAAAACAATGTGACAAAAATGCATGCAGATCTGACCCAAATGTTAAATGTCACAATTGCGTTAGTGTTAGTTTAATGTCAAATAAATTACTATTTATTTGCATTAGTTTATATCTAGCTGGTCACTTTGTTGCATTCATTAGCTGTCAAACTGTCTTTTCAATTATCTGACCTTTGTGTAAATATTTTAAAGATGGATATCTTTTAAATGTGTTATATAGTATAAGTGTTAATAGCACACTAGTGCAATAACACTGACAAGCCAACCACAGAGGAAGGAAAGCAATTACAGAAACTGTGGCAACCACAGTGTAGAGCCGCCTTTTTTAGTCGACTAAACATTAGTCGAAAATAAAAGGCTTAGTCTAACAAATTCTGATTGTTTTTTAAGTTGCAGAAAAAAATGAAAGGCTGCGAAGTCACACAGTCTGTGATGAACAGATGTTTATGGTAGCCTAATTATGACAGACAGGAAATCTAGTGTTTTCATGTGTTACCAATTCGAGAAGGTACCATTTCTTTCTCATCCTTGAAACCCTATTTAGCACATTTTAATGGTTAAGTACTGTTTTTATTTCTATAATAAAGCTTTACTTTTACAGTTTTACTTTATCTGGTATTTAGGGGTTTAAGTGTGTAGCGCTAAAACACTTTTGTAATCGTTTAGATTTTTATTAAAACTACTATTATGGCTCTGAAACCCTTTTGTAATTAAGATGTGTTTTTTTTATTCTGTGCAAACCAAACCGTAAAGCCTAGAGGTTTAACACTTGGTCAGGTAGTAATAGTACTCCATACAGCTACGTAGACCTAAGGACTCGCCCAATTTGTGGTTATAACTCTGGAAGGGAATGAAATATGGTACACATGTAGGAATCTCATCTGTGGTCATAGAAAAAAACTGCACAGATTTTGGTGGTGATAAATGTGATAAAACATAAACGACAAATTCAAAGTAAGCCTAATCCACTAGAAAATTGGCTTGCAGTGTTATTGTCCAAGGTGTTACAATTGAATAAGAAGACATTCAATTATCTTAAAGCATAACCACCATCGGCCAGTAAAGTTTGAGCACCTATTAGACAAGATTACCAAAGTCCGATCGGAACAAAACTCAGTTGGCATGTTTGACTCATGACCCCAATGGTCCATGAGAATTTTGTGAATTGATAATTTAATGGTAATGAAATTACGTGCCTCTGACATTGCAGGTACGTGGTCTGTGTTCTGTCAAAGTCTGTTCCCCCGTGTTTGCCTTTAGTTTATTGTTTCCCTAGTGCCCGCTACATACATTTTTACCACAAACAGTAGACATATTAAAAAAAGTATAAAAAAGGTATAGAAATATAGAAAAATTAAATGATAGAAAACAGAAAAGGTACGAAACATACAGAATACATGACGTTGTAGAATACGTGGCATTAGTAAAAAAAAGTGAAAGTGACCTATTTGTCAAATATTGTAACCCATAACCGAAATGTGACCTCTGCATTTAACCCATCACTGGTGAGGAGTGAACACACACGCACACACCCTGAATGGTGAGCGGCACATTACTGCGCCCGGGGAGCAATTGGGGGTTTGGTGCCTTGCATTTCAAGTGCACTTCAGTTGCAACCCCCCAGTGCTGGAATCGAACCAGCAACCTTCTGATTACAAACCCAACTCATTAACCAGTAGGCCACAACTGCCCCCTCGCAAATGCATTACTGCATTTTTAAAAGATGTACCATATAGTTATTATAAGTTACACTAACTGTAAAAGAAATGTCATGCAAATAAAGTACTTTAAATTAAAAATTTTAATTGAGAGAGCCATGCATGCATGCACGTGCACACATAACACAGAAAAACAATGTGTCCCTACTCACTAAACACAAAACTAAGGGGAAACGTGGGGCAAAATCTGATTCAGTTAGTTTTTAATTTGTAATTGTCTGTTCCTGTGAATACAATGAATTTACATACAACGGTTGACCGCGACAGTCTCTTCTGAGGACAATTCTGAGGACAATTTGTTCTGTTTTCATTTATATCTTCGTATTTCTGAAAATTACTTCATTTCGTAGATTTGAATTAAGAATTAATACAATATCGCATGGTATCGCGATACTACTTGGTATCGTGATACTTCAGCTGGTATAGTATCGTAACGTGTTTATGGTATCGTGACAACCCTAGTAACAGGTATGCTGTGTGTTAGCTAGGATATAGCCCTGAAACACAGCGCTATACCAGTACCATGAATGTCCCTGAGCGTGTATATTGTGTTCTCTGTGTTGATGTGCTGCTCATTTTAAGATGTTTTTAAATGGTTAATCATGCCTCTGGATCCAGACCGTGGTACACTAATTGGTGACTCCTGCTATATGCTAGTGTGTATTCAGTTACTTTAATAACTGTTGAAATTAATTTGTGGTAACAAAATAAGCAGAAGTAAATCTAAAATGATGGAAAGCTGTACTGCAGTTATCACTTGTTTACTTACTATCTCTTTCTTCTCCCCACCACTTTTTTATATGCTGTTTTGATCTTGTAGCTGAAGCTTGAAGATCGATCTATTGTGCCTAGAGACTTTGTTCGGCGTATGAATTCAAATGTAAGTTTGTTACTTCACTCATCACTAGCATTAAAATAACTAATTCACAGAATACGTTTTGTTGGAGTTGTTAAAGTTGTGATCATCTGTGTGTTCCTCAACTCTTGCAGAATAAACAGTGTGGAATTGTGACCAACATAAACACTCAATGTGCAGTAAAGCTTGTAGGGACCAACTGTGTCCTTTATCCTGTTAATAGCAAAGACCTGCAGCATGTCTGGGTGAGTTTGTCAGCCAGTTTTATTTTTACAGGTATGACTCTTCCAAATGGGAAAATGTTGTTTTGCCTAAAAAAATTATATTTTTAGAGGTTAGAGGTTTAAGAAATCCTAAATTGTGACGTATTACAGACAAGTAATACATTTCTATTTAACCGATTTTAGTAATTAGTAATTGTGTTTTAGTAAAAAAAGTAATTGTGATTAATTAATCAGCATATAGTAATTCGGTTTAAAATTTTTATATATTGATAGTTGTACCAGCAAGGGATAATAATAACCGGACTATGCTAACCAGCCAAACCATGATCCCTTGGATAAAATCTGGTAGGGGGCAGTAATTGAGTGGCAGAATTACTGGGCTGCATCATCATTTTACCCTTGAGCAAGACATTTAGGTTAATCTGGTGGGACTGATTTTTTTAAATTGACATACTGTAGGTCACTCCAAAAAAGAACCTAATAAATGATAAATAAATGGGTATCTGACTTTGTATCCCTGTTCTGTACCTGTCTGCAGTCATTTATGTATGGTGACTACATCGTTTATGACTTCTGGCTGGGAAAGGTGTATGATCTCAGCATCCAGATCATTGTAAAACTTTCCAATGGAGCACGGTAATATGATTACACCACCTCATGTCTTCATTCAATGCATGGGTCATACAGTACATTAATGTGTGGTGCATGTTATACTTTTAATTCAAGTGCACCTTAACAGCAGAAAGCCTTTGATTAGATTATTCGCACTGAAAAGGTGAGGCTCAATTGTTTTCCTATTGTTTAGGATTTTTTTTATTGTCCTCATCAAGCCGAACAACTTTCAAAATTACATTTTGTAATTACATTGAGTGGTTTTGTTTATATTTGAGCTGTATGTTTGGTCATATGGACTGATGACATACACGTTGCTATTGTGAGCATAAGGAAGTATGTCACCTAAAACAGTATTTAAAAGAATTCTTTTAAATTATCCCAATTAACCCCTTGCTTCATACTTGGTCAGGAAAAAATAGATACTGAAAAGAGATACTGAAAATGCTAAACTACAAACAGATTCTTGATAATCGGAACAGTGTTGCCCTGGTAAGGCAATTGATTTATAGCAATAAGTAAAACAGGAAGTGTCTCATATCTTCTGCGTACATGTAGCTTAAGTGACGCTAAATGTTTTTATCTATTTATTTGAGATTAACTCTACTTCTAAAATTTTCAATAGCAGCACATATTTTTAGGTTTGTCTTCTTTTGGAAGGCAGACAATTACAATCATGGGAGCAGTCCTTCTTAATTTCAGGGGTATGTAACACACTATACTTTTAGGCACAAGTTTTGTCTGGTTATAAGTGCAGCTATAAACATGTTGTTCCTGAGCTTCATAATGATATTTTAACATTCCTGCCTGAAGCAAGCAATATTAATATTTTACGTAAAAATGAAAAAAAAAACACTAATCACTACTACTTCCGCTGAACATTTCACCCATAATCCTAAGAATTCTGATAAAAAATTCTGAAGTTGGATGAATGTTGGCAAAACTAACGTGTAAAATGTAAGTTGACTATTTTAAAGTTTAAGTAATGCATTTCCTGTTGCCACTTGCTACTATGACCATGACTCACAATAGTCATATCAATGTCATCAGCCCATCACATAAAATCCAGAGGAGGAGTATTTAAAAGTTCATGGCATGCACTTTTTAAAAAATCCAAAATAGTTCATTTCCTGAAAGTTGTTCGGGTTGACCCGTACCAAGTTTCGTACAGGTGCGTGCATGTATGTATGTAGGATATATGCACCATCTTTTTGTGTCCTGTACCAGGGGGCGCTACCAAGCCCCTCTGCCCTGGCCATGTGCCAGCCTTTGCCCAGCCCTTATGGCTGACGAGTGTGCCAAGTTTCAAGAGCGACTTGAATTAGCTTGAATTGGCATACCTAAATGTGCGTCTTTAAAGCTTCCATGGCAAAATTTTGCATAGCTCTGTCTTTTCTTCATATATATGAATCTCCTTTGGTTCCAGGAAGGTCAATCTGCTTTCACTGCACTAATTTAGCGGTTAATCTCAACTGTGCCCAGTGCAACGATATTGGCATGCTTTTTTAAGTGCGTTTGAGTCTGTTTCTTTTTATCACAAAATAATAAAACTTTAGGGTCATTCTGTGTCAAATCAACTAAATTTCCGGAATTTTCCATGGTTCCAAAATAGGATGAATAATTACATAAAATATGGCAACGTCATTATTTTATTTTTACACAGACATTGGTAGATCTATTAGCAAAATGTGTTCTCTTTAGTAATTCTTGTTGCATTGTATGCCCAATGTGGGGCAAGGTGAGGCAAACATCCTAGTTTATAAAATAAACATATGTACAGAGACCTGCCACACTGCCTACCACACATTTTTGAGCTGTTACCATTGACAAATAATGCAACAAGGGTTTTCAAAGTGAATGGATGTCACTAATCTACCAGTCTCTGTGTAAAAATAATGATGCTGGCATATTTCTCTATTTAATTGTCACATATGGCTTTAAATTTCAAATTTCTACAAAATAGTGGGTTAGTCAGTAACTATACATAATCGGCATAATACATAATTTTGTACATTCTCTGTGGTCCACTAATAGTGTTTGAAAAGTTTTTTAGGTCAAAGCCTAATTAGTAAGTAATAGGCTATTTAAGACTTGGTAGTAACTGCAAACTGCTATTACTGGGTAACAGCAATAACATAATAGTGAGACAGGATAAACAAAGTTTACTCACAGATGTGTTTTGTGCTGTTCCTGTCGGATCCTGTAAAGACAGCACAGCTTTTTTATTTTAGTTTACAAAGGCATCCGGAGTAAAATGTAGCAAAAAAATGGACAACGCAATCTGTAACTGAATTAAAAATAAACTTCAACTACGCCATCTTTGTCGCCCGCTACCTCTAATAACCCAGCATTAGCACTTTTTTTTTTTACCTACTACATGGCATGTGCACTTGGCTGGGGCAAAAGAGGTAACTGTTTAAGGTGTGGATCTTCTGCAGAGGCAATGTTTCTCATTGCCATGACATCACATTCCATAAACAGCTTGAAAATTGAAAAGTGTGTAAATAACAAGTAGTTTTGAGTTCTGAAACTTACAGAATATTTATATATTATAACAACCTCTTAACTGTCAAAAGATCAAGAAAATTCTCAGTCCATGACCCCTTTACAATTTTGGCTTACATCACTATTTATGTTGGTCTTTTTTCTGTAAAAATATCCAAAAAAGCATTTGAGCTGGGAATCTTGAGTTGACACTTAATGAACCTTTAAAAAATAAAAACTGAGTGACAAGAGATTGACACACAGATTAAAAAGTATTTATTTTGCTAAAAAAATGTAGAAATTTTGTTAAACTAAATACTCAAAGTACTGTACAATTTTCTAAAAAATCTAGTAATTGTACTTTATTACACCGCTGCAAATAATTGTGATTAGGCCAAAAAGTTGTGGGCCTGTTGTTATTATTTGTTCTGTACAAAAGTATTTTGAGTGTAATACATTTTGAATCTTGACTGTAGATGTTCTATGAGTGAGGAGGATGGTGCCAAACTCTATGACATTTACCCTCACGTCAGTGATGTGGTATGTAAAGTAGATATTTTATGTTTGAATCATAAGTTGCTTAATATTTTATAGTGTTATTGCAAATCCCTTATACCCTTGTTTTATCAATTTTATCTTCTTTCTTTATCTGTTTTTTTTATATGTAAAGCTGCTTTTAATTTCAATACAACACTGTTAAAAGCACTATATAAATAAAATTTAATATTGTTTGTTCTCAACTTAGTGCATTTATTTCAGCCCTGTTGTATAAAAATGAGCAAATCTCCTAAACAACTTGTTTACTCAGTAATGTACTATATTTGTACATCAGTGTGACATGTCTAAGCTTCATCACAGTCCATGTACTAGCATTTGTTGCTCTGCCTTTCACAGGGTTTATTCTTTGATGATGCCTACGGGTTCTACCCGGGCCAAGTTTTGATTGGGCCTTCAAAAGTTTTTGCAAATGTCCAGTGGCTGTATGGTGTAAAGCCAGTTCTTAGTAAAAAAAGCAAGTTCCGGGTTGTTGTGGAGGAGGTAAAACAACTTTTTGACTTTTAGTGAAAAATATTTGCAACTAACCAGGCAAACACTGCTTTTGCTGTATGACATAATATGATGTAGTGTATTTCTATGGTATATAGTTATATATGGTTCTGTGTGTAATTGCAGGTTCAGGTAGTGGAGCTAAAAGTGACGTGGATTACAAAAAGTTACTCTCCGAAAGGTTCAGACAGTGTCTTCCCACCACCCTCAACCATCACACAGGAGAATCTTTGCAGGTGCTGTCAGCTTCTCATACTGCTGTTTATCATTTTGATATTTTTTAAAAATATTGGGGCTGGGTCAACTGCAGACCCCCAAAAATATGCTTTGAATAGGTACTTTAAAAAGGTACCAACTGAGCAAACTTGATTTTCTCAGTTGGTAAGAAGATTCTTTATGAAATTATGTTAAGTCTATACATTTATTAATACACAGTGCATTAATAAATGTTTTTTTGTTGCAATAGTTTTGTTATAGGTAATGTACTAAATTACAATTAATAAGTCCCTGCTGTTCCTCTAGACTCATTTATGTCATAATTAGTTTGACAAATTTTCTGTCATCTTTCTCTGATGATCAGGGTAAAGAGACTGGGCTACTATGATCATACTCAGAGGCAGCTTGGAGAAAGAGCACTGTATGTGTTTCCCATCAAGAGTGAAACCACGCGAATAACTTGTGAAGGCCCTGAGGGAGCACCTGCTAACCCCGAGGACCCTGTTGTTAGAAAGGTATGGACGATTTGCTGTAAATGGCTTTTGTTTTAAAAAGCAGTTTCTTTGCATTTCTATATATTTAAGAGTATAATTTGATAAGAAAGTGTAAAGTCCATTTGACCTGTTACTTATTTGATTTTTTGCAGTTAAAAAGAATGTTTAGAAAGGAAACTGGCAAAAGAATGACAGAAAATATAGATGCTCAGGCTAACAACTTGCAGTCAACAGAGAAGGCAGACAGCATGGAAGGTACTGATGTCATTTTCACTTTCAATACTGCAAACCAAAGTAGATTGTCAATTGTTGGTGTGGTGCCTGGTATAAAATGTTTAAATATACTGTTTAACTTGCATGCTAGATGCCATGAATACTTTCACACTCATAATATAATACACTCACGTAAAAAATAACTTTGATTGAATGAAGGTCCTCTTGTATTGTGCAATAAAACTCACAAAGGCGTATCTATTTTATTAGATACACCTTTGAAGTCCTGGATTAGATCCACTTTTGCATTCAGAACTGCCAGATTTCTTTGTGGTGTATTTTTAACAAGTTGCTAGAAACATTACTAAGAGATTCCTTTTTGACAATGTCATAATGAATAATTAATTTGATGCAGATTTGTCCGCTGCACATTCTTGACGCAAATTTCCTGTTTTACCGCATACCAAAGCTGCTTTGAAGATATAGTGACTGTGTAGGGCATTTGAGAAATCATTGTCATGTTCAAGAAACTTGTTTAAGATCGTCTAAGCTTTATTGCATGGTGCGCTGTCTTGCTGGAGGTATCATGAGTACGCTGTGGTCAGCCACAAGACTCAGGTAGGCTTTGGCATTTAAAAGGTGCTCAGTTGGTACTAGGGTGGCCAAGTGTGCCATGAAAATATCCTCTATCCTCAACATTATACCACCAGCCTGAATCATTGATAGAAGGTAGGATTGATCCATAAATTCATGTTTTGTTTATCAAATTTGGACTATACCCACTTAAAGGAATACTTCACCCCATAATGAAAATTAGCCCATAAATGATTCACCTTCAAAGCATCCTAGGGGAATATGACTTTTTTTTATCAGTTAACCAGAATAAGTGTTATATTATCCTATCCCCAGCTTTATAATGGCAGTAAACAGAGACTGAACAGAGTGCATCCATCCATCATAAAAGTATACCACTCCAGGGGGTTAATAAATGTCTTCTGAAGCAAACAATACATTGGTGAAAAATCTGTTACTATTTTGAGTGTATTCGCAATTTACATTTTCTGAATGTAAATTGTCTGTATGAAAGAATACACCGAACATGGCAGCTCTACGTTGTTAACACCAATCTTGCCAAATTAATGAATGAATAAATGAATGAATGCCAGTCTGGTCATTCTCCTGTAAAGGGTCTAAGAATCTGTTATTCTTGATATTTATGGCTATGGTTATTTCAAGTAATATAATTTGGAAAATGTTTTATCTAACAGATTCAAGGTTTAGATCCAGTTCGCTAGTTCTCACACAAGGTCTCACTAGATTTCTCGTTTCATCAGTAAATGAATTCATGTTACCCATAGTCAGTCAACTCTGTTGTTAATTTACGCTTCTACCCAAGCACAAGGCAGATATAGAGATGAAGGGGAAGAACAGCAGTCAGGGAATGAAGTAATGATACATTAGAATGAGTGGATTTTAAATAATCTTGGTTGTGTTCTTAGTGTTCAATGTTATATACCCAGCAAAGGCAGTAGTAAAGTGGAATGTAACTTCTGTGCAACATTGTGAGTATCTCATTGGAGGTGTGCACTGTTTGATGCAATATTCTATTGATGGATGGCTAAGATATTCCTTGTTCATTAGTGCTACATAGCTGTGATGTAGCTGTGATGTGCATTCTCTGTGGCCAAGTAATGCAGAATTGTCAACCTTGATCTCCTTATTAGGTTAGTTAGGTTATTGGCTTGTTTCTAATTGAATCCTCTCACCAAAAAGAGAGGTGGATACTTTGAGTACTTTAACATGCTTAAAATTCTAAAACTTGGCAAACATGTCAGTTGTCAGCCATAAGGGCCGGGCCATGGCCTGGCACATTGGCGGGGGGCTTGGTGGTGCCCCCGGTACGGGGCACTAAAAGATTGTGCATATCATACATACATTCACCTGTACAAAACTTGTAAATGTATCGGTCTTGTTGACCCGAGCAACTTTTGCACTAACACCACATAGCTCCGCTCAGCAGGAAGTTGGCCATTTGGATTTTATGAAAAATACATACGGTAAACATTTAAATACCCTTAGGGATTTTATGTGGTTGTCACCAAACTTGGTAATCATCATGTCTAGACACTGAAGATGTAAAATTGCGAAGGGATTTTTGATATCTCGAACAGTGTCACCATGACGAGGCAATTAATTTATGGCAAAATAAACAGGAAGTGTCTCAATTTCAAACTTGGAATATGTTTGTTGTTGGTTGATCATAGTGATGTGGCTATTATGAGTCACTGTCATAGCACCACCAACTGGCAGCAGGACTTGTTCAACTTAATTCAAAATTACTTACAACAGAGTTTAAAATATTCCTCAATTATTATCAGAGGTACATGCATGTGACAGCAATGTATTGTTTTCTATGAAGCACCAGATGGTGATGGCGCCATAGTGTTTGTGCCCATCATCACTGCTTGCATGCATCTTATTCTTGACATTATCAATGAAGCATGAAACATGAAACTGGAGCAGTTTTAGAAAATCTTAGTTATAGTGCAGATTCAATGTGACACTTTCTGTGTCAGATTAGCATTCTTAATATTAAGTTCAAGTATACAAATATGTAAAATATTTCTCTTTTGTCACGCAGCTCATTTTTCCTGCATGTTGAACTCATCAAGAGAGGTGTAGCACTGATTCAGCACTCATTATGCCATGTTAAAAGTCACTTTAGTGGTCAGTTTTAGACTCTGTTGTACCATGTTTTATTTCCCAGGTGAGAGGAGATCAATACAGGAACAGGACTGTCCTGATGATTGTTCCGCCCCATGTTACCCCAAAAGTGTTTCTGCTCCATGGCAAGATACTGTAGGGAAAGAAAAGGAGCCACTGAAAGACACCTCTTTGCAACAGTGGGACCATCTGGGTGAGCAAGAGTCAGATGAAAATCCAGAGGATGACACTGATGACACCAGCTCCGTCACTTCTTCTGCCAGTTCTACAACTTCACTGCAGAGTGGCCAATCCCGAAAGAAGAGCATCCCTCTGTCTATCCGCAACCTGAAGAGAAAGCACAAAAAGAAGAGGACTAAATTTTCACGCGAGTTTAAACCAGGAGACAGGTGATAATCTGTAGCCAACACTAAAGATGTTTATTATCATATAAACTGCTGCCAGAGCTGAAATGGGGGTGATTGTGATAATGTTTTGGGGCAGTGAGTGATCAAAGGTAAATGTTTTCCTTTGACTATATACGTCATCTGGTGACAACGATGTTGGGCAGCTAATTGATACTGAATCAAAATATAGACAGACAGACAGATATTAGAAGTCCTGATAGAACCTGATAGAAACAGTAAATATTACATCTCATTTAGGCTATACTGAACATGGGTAAAATGTCTGTTTTTGTTTTATTACATATTTTAAAAATACAATATTAATAAAAAATACATTTTGTTTTAACATGCAGTAAGAGAAAATAATTGTATAACACCTGTAAATAGAGACAGGTGTGCTATAAGATGGCGATTATGGAGTCTGTTTTTAATGGCTCTATCCCTCTTATCATCTTTGTTACACTACACTTAGTTGCATTCTGCAGAATATTATAATTTTTGCAATGCATCGTGTTGCTAATATGAAAGATTTGAGTATCAATACATAAAGAACTTAATTATTATTTATACTTTTTTGAAAAAAAGTTTATAATGCAAATGCAGTAGAGTGTTGATCTAGTGTTTTATGGTTATTACAACTAACTTACAGCAGCAACTTAACAGCACCAACATATTAACAAGTGTAACTGCTTGTTTTCTTCACATGCAGCTTGCTGTGGGTGAGAGTGGATCTCGCTGTATTGCTGATATTTATAGTCGATAATAGTTTATATTTTGCCACTAGATGCCGCTCTCTTACTGTATAATGACAACAGAGCACTCCCAGTCACTTTGCAATGGACACAACCGCGAAAAATTGTCAGTGTGGATTATTTCCAATAACGATAGTTCAGTGGCGATTAATCTGCTAAACCAATTTATCGATCTAATATTAATATTGATATCAATATTAGATATCTATATGTATTAACAGAATAATCAAGATTACAAAATCTTTTTGTACGTAATGTTTTAAACTGATCAGAAGGATATTAATGAAGCCCTGTAATTACTATAGTGCATGTCAAGCATTTAGTAAAGTACAGTGTTTTGAGTTTAGTTTGGGAAGTTACATTGAAACTGTAGTTTGGCAAGTTACTAGCTACTGGCTGATTGTTACAGGGGTGGATCTAGAAGAATATGAGGTAGAGGGTTAGCCTAAAAATGAGGAAAAAAGAGGAGTGGCAATGAAGGTAAGTGTCACTGCTTTTTTTCATTGCTGCAGCAATGAAAGTGTGCACACACACACATACACACGTGTGTGTATATACAGTCATGGCCAAAAATATCGGCACCCTTGCATTTCTGTCAGAAAATGCAACCCTCTCAGAAAATTGTTGCAGTTGCAAATGTTTTGGTACTCATGCGTTTTTTTTTTTTGCATTGGAACTACACAAATGATGAAAGATGAAAAGTCAAACCTGATACAATTCCACACAGAACCCTAAAAATGCAATGGACAAAATTATTGGCACCCTTAACTGTAACCATTTCTGTTTGCTTTTTTAAGTGTGTTTGGGTCATTGTCCTGCTGGAAGACCCATGAGCTTTCTGACACTGGCCACTATGTTGTGTGTACTATGACAGTGTCATAGTAACATACATGTTAATGTTTACATTAACGTGCATGTTAATGTAAACACTATAACCATGTGCCAAGTGTTTATGTATGTTTTGTATGTTAATTTGTTTGATCTGCTTTAATAGTGTTCTAATACTTAAACATAATGTACTTTTTTGTTTACAAACATTGCTGTTTCTAAAATACACAGGAATTTAATAAACACACAACCCAATTGGTTACTTTTTAATTACTTTTTTTAATAAATTTTTTTAAATCTTTAGAGTAAAAATTTTCAGTATATAATTCTTAAACTCTAGAAAAAAAAGAGTCTAGAGCTAGAGCTTCCTCAAAAGTCTAGAGCTTCTTCAAAATTTGTCAAATACCATTATTTGACAACGTGAAAATAGCATGTTAGAAATGTACATTTATTAAAAAGATACTAGTGTATTTAAGATAACTTAAATACACATTCACATTTATGTAAATATTCAGACCCTTTACTAAGTTGAAGCACCTTTGCACACATTACCTAGGTACTACTGCTATTAATGAGAGGGGAGCATGCTCTCTTGTTGGCAAACATATTGCTGTTCTCTACAACAGCATATTGCCAAACTAATTCACAGTATCCATTATCATATTATAGTGAACTGCATATATTTATGTATTCATGTATACAACATGTATTCGGCTTTATGTAGAATGTCATGTAAAAACAAACAGCACAGGCTCTCAGCAATAGTTAGGGCCAGATGGAACCTGCAGACATTTTTTTACTATTTTTGTGCAGAATTTTTGGAAAAATCTGTTGAAATCTGCTGAATAATTTTAAATGTGTTTAAAAGAGCGGAGGCTTTTCTATTTTATTCACATTAAATTAAAATGGAGTTCAATAGAGTTAATTGGTTCCATACATAAAAAATATGAGTAGCAATAACACCTTTGCAGCAATAACAGCTTCGAGTCTTTTGGGAGATGACATCAGTTTTGGAGGATAGGTTCTCCTCCTTTCCTCCTATAATAGCAAAGGAGGATATTTCTGTACTTTGCTCCATTCAGCTTTCCCTCAACCCTGACTAGTCTCCCAGTCCCTGCTGCAGAAAAACACCCCCACAGCATGATGCTGCCACCGCCATACTTTACTGTTGGAATGGTATTGTGCAGGCCAAAACAGTTTGAAAACAGACAGTTAAATCTTAATTTCATCAGGCCAGAGAATCTTCACAGTTCTTCAGTCAGAGAGTTGTTTGGTTGCTTTTTTTGCAAACTTGAAGCTTTTACGTGTTTTGCACTGAGGAGAGGCTTCAGTCTAGCCACTCTGTCATAAAGGCCAGATTTATGGAGGGCTGCAGTGATGTTGTCCTTCTGGAACTTTGTCCCATCTCCACTCAGGATCTCTAGAGCTCAGTCAGTTACCATCAGGTTCTTGGTCACCTTTAAGGTTCTTCTTCCCAGATTGCTCAGATTGGCCGGATGAACTTCCCACCGTGACACTGCATCTTGTTGCTATGCCTCACGGGTGCCTGTCTGTGTCTCCTTCAGGCAAAGAAGTTGATGACGCTCTACAGGTTCTCTAATAAACTCAGAGGTGCACCTGATGTGAATCAAGCACTGCTGTGAGCCAATTAGGTTATCTGAATCTTGTGTCTAGTCATGCCATCGGTCACACTGGAGGTATTTCCCCCCATAGCGTCAAACCAGGTGCATTGTCTCCTTTTTTCCTGACTGAAACTGACTGTGTTGTGTAATGTAAGAAATCATTAAGATCTGTTGCTGAGCCATGGACTTAACACAAACAGCAGACACAGAACACAGAAACAGAGACAGCGTGATCACCCAAATAAAAATACTAACCACATTCAAGTCATACCCACATCTCAATTTAATGTGCTGCATCATGCGCAGTACTTGACTACAGCACACAGTGAATTTGTGGACACAATGCTGTTTTGAGAGCAAGTGATATACTCTAATTTGATTTTACACATCATTAAAAGAACAAGACATTTTCGACATAATATACAGCTCTGAAAAAATTGAGACCACTGCAAAATTATCTCTGTTTATATCTCGGTTTCTCTGGGCTTACTCTTTTTAGGTATGTTTTTAAATAAAATTAACATGTTTGTTTAATTCTATAACTACTGACAACATTTTCCCCAAATTTCAAATAAACATTTTCATTTAGAGCCCTGGTCAAAACAACATAAAATATGCAGTGTTTTCAGACCTCAAATTATGCAAAAAAAACAAGTTCATACTGATTTTTAAACAACACAATACTAATGTTTTAACTAATGTTCCGCATGAAGCATTGTTCTGCTAAAAAAACAATCATCAGAGTTGGGAAACACTGTCACAGCAGAAGGAATCAAGTTTTCTTCCAGGACAACCTTGTGTGTGGCTTAATTTATGCACCCTTCACAAAGATGAATTTGCCCAATTCCAGCCTTGCTGAAGCACCCCCAAATCATCACAGATCCTCCTCCAGATTTCACAGTGGGTGCGAGACACTGTGGCTTGTAGGCCTTTTGTAGGCCTCTCCAGGTCTCTAACCATTAGACGACTAAGTGTTGGGCAAAGCTGAAAATTGGACTCATCAGAGATGATGACCATACTGTAGTCCTCTATGGTCCAATCCTTATAGTCTTTTGCAAACCTTTGCCTGGCTGTTCCCTGCCTCCCGGCCTGTTTCAAACCGTTCTTGCCATGCACATGCCATGCACGTGTGCTGTATATAACACACCCTTTAACAAAGCAAGAGCTTGAAAGCAGAACATCACAAGTGCTTAAAACAGACACAAAGTCTGTAATTGTAAATGAATAAAATAACTAAATATAAAACTTAAGACTTTGCAGTGAAAATAAAAAGGACATCAACATTTCATTGATAGATTTACAAAAAAAATCCTTATACTACAAATAAACATAAATACTACAGTAAAACATTTCACAACAGTGCAAATGAACATGACCCAGTCAGAGGTTGTACTCTCAGAGGGAAAGTTTCTGTTTGTCTTACAACATGCTGTTTTGCATATGGAATTTGATTTGATGGTTGGGGAGAAACTTATTAAAGTTTTAAACAACCCTTGACATAATTTATGGGATCACTACACTTTGAGGGCATTTACTCAGCTTTTTTACTTTGTAGTAAACAAACAAATCATAGATATGACACAAAACAACTTTTGTTAATAGCTGAACATTCTGGCTTTGTGAAACAAGCCTCAAACAAACTTAATCAAGTTACTTTATTTGTGGGGGGAAAAATGTAACCCCAGACATAAAGCATGCGTTAAGTGATTTACGCACAACCCTTACCCTAACTTAAAAATAGTCATCTTACATTTAGCCAGGTCACTTCAGACTTGATGAATAATGTGAATAATGTGGAGACATGGCTGATATAGTGCTCCTTAAAGGATTTAGGATATCTTATTTGTTGCCATGGCTATGTTTCAAACTTTAAAACCATGTGAATGTGTGGATTTTGAATCAGTGAATCAGTTCCAGGCATTGCTGTCTATAGGAACATCAGACTTAGAAAGCTGTCAATTTTATCAAAAATATATAAATTTGTGTTCTTAATTTGTTTTCTGTAAATGTGTTCTATTTTAACACTTGATCTTAAAAATTTTCTGGGGACCCATAGATCCTTTCTGTGGCCCCTTGGGGATCCCAGGACCCCCGTTGACCTGTTGCTCAAAAAAAAATGTAAAAATTTAGAGATGTGCATTTAAGGCATCATATCAGTTATATACATGGCTAATATGATATGCATGTTTCCCAATGCTCTACTGAAAGTTTTAATTATTTACTTTTATTTAGTCATAATTTAGTTTTTGTCTGACTTTGTTGGGCTGTTCATATGCAAATGAGCATGCATGAAGTCATCAAAAAAGCCCCTTAATTGAATTGTGTCTGTGTTTTTGCGTAGGGTGGCAGTTGAGGTTGTTTCCACTGTGACCTCTGCAGATGTCATGTGGAAGGATGGTCAAGTGGAGACGGGTATCCGCTCCAATGATCTGATCCCTATCCAGCACCTGGACAACCATGAGTTCTGCCCTGGAGACTATGTTGTAGACAAGCGGCGTATGTGCTCTTTATTACCATATTCTGTTATTTCATTTTTCTTGATTTACTTGTTTTTTTTGCTCTGATATTTGTATCAACTGATTTAAAGACTAATTTAATTGTTAAGTCTACTATAGACACAACTGATATTTTTTTAATCTCTTGAAATCAACTGTTTGTAATTCCTGCAGCTAACGCTGTTCAGGATTCAGGTATCTATGGAGTGATTCAGTCAGGTGATCATAAGGCCAGAACCTGCGTAATCAAGTGGGTCAAACTCAATGCTGCGGGTGATGATGTTGAGGTATTTTTTTTATTTTAGCATTAAGAAGTATTTTAGTAATTAACACGTATGTTTCAAAATGTATAAATGAATGCCATATATGTAGGTGATTGAAGAGGAGGAGGACGTTAGTGTTTATGACATTTCTGATCATCCTGATTTCCATTTTCACACAACGGATATTGTTATAAGGATCGGCAATTCAAATACAGCGGACTATGAAAATGAGGTACAACAATACATTTTAGTAGAGAATGTATTAAAATATTACTCCTGAAACTTCACTCTTAGGGTTACTGAAATTCAATAAGATGTTGGCCACAGTATGTGGATACCACCCTAACTAGAGAAATTTTTAGGTCAACTAGTTAATTAGGTTTTGTTTTTCTCTCATATGATTTGTGTTTAACATTTCAAGTGCATGGTTGTAAAATGAAAAACATTACTTGGTATAACTTATAAAATAATTCGAAATTCTAGCTTTGCTGCAATTTTTATGTTTTGCTACTATTTAGTAGTCTTTATGCCTTACTGCACACCTGTTACCTGTGTTGTCTTACATGTAGAGGTCTGTTGGCCAAGTGTGCAGAGTGGAGCTGAGCAGTAAAGTTGAGGTTGTGTGGGCTGATAACTCTAAGACAATTGTCCTGCCACAGGTATGTTTCCATCGGTTTGGACATTAAATTAAAATGATTGTATGATAAATTGCTTGTGATGATCACATTAGTAAGCTGCTTTTGGTAAAATTGTCTGCTAAATAATGAAATTGTTAAAGTTGATGAAATACATGAAATACAGAACATGACTTTTACATGAGAGATTCATTCGCAAAATTACCGCCAGGTGCAAATGGAAAGTTTGCACCTTTAGGATTAATTCACCCAAAAATTAAAATCGTCATTAATTATTCACCCATATTGTTACACACCCGTTCGTTCACAAATTAAGATATTTTTAATAAAATCTGAGAGCTTTCCAAACCCCACCATAGACAGCGGGTGTGGAATATGTTGGTGAGTAATTAATGACAGAAGTTTTATTTTTGGGTAAACTAATTCTTTAAGTCAGAACAGTTGCTGTTACATTAACATTTTAATTCATGAGCTATGATTACAGAAAGTGTTTATTTAATATAAAATATTTAGTAATATTATTTTAATTGAATATTTAGCAATATTTATATGCAGTTATAAAAAGTTATAAACTTATCTTGACAAATTCTTTATAATGCATAGGTGTAGGATTTTAGTATTCATTATTTAACTGCATGTACCAAGAAATATGACTGTCATTTCTTATTGCGTGACAGGTTACACGTATGAAAAAAATTTAACAGAGTTATTGACATTTATAATGTAACAAACTAAAGCAATTTTAGGTGGAAAATGTGTTAACTGCAGATCTATAATCATTAAAACAAATGTTCACAATTTTTTTGTGATACATATACAGTAACATATACAGTGTCATAACACATTTATACAGTAATAAAAATAATAACTATAGCTGCAACTGGCAATTACAGGGTCAAGCCTATTAATCTTACAAAACACAAGTAAAACCACTTTTTTTAAAACCATTTGAAATTATGTATATTTCTGTATCAATAGGTGGTCAACAAATTGTTATGAGACAATCAGGACGTGGTCACAATAACACATGCAAAGTGTCATGTCAATACTGCAAAGTGTTGCAGAGAGACAACCTTAGATACTTTTTCACATCTTGTCATCTAATATATTAATGCATTACTCAAGAACCATTTGATCTACGAAAAAAGAATTTAATAATGTTTTGTCAAGAGTGCCCATGCATAATGCATGCAAAATTTTGTGCAAATGGGAGGCTAGGCTAGGTGGAGTTTGAAAAAAGTAGGTTTTCAAAATAACTCAAAACGGGGGACAGGAAGTACAGTTCACTATGACAGACTTGATATAATAGCATGAGCCAGGGAATGTAAAAAGATACGTTATATGACAATAAGGCAAACTGATTAAAAGTTATAAGGTGTTTAAGAAGTTATAACTTTTGACCACTGGGAGCGCCAGCTCAAAACTTTGTAGTTATGTTATACTGATTTTAACTGATTTTAAAAACTTTAAATAACCTAGAAATGTTACATATATATTGTCGGTGTACTATATATGTACGTGTCTAAAAATATATTATTGCAGCTAGTGTTATTGAAATTGTACACATAAGATCAACTTCATTTGCTGTGTTAGTGGGTATAGTGAACAATATGGAGTGATCTATGATCCAGTTCAATGGGTACACCCCAAAACAGTTTAAGTTGATGTTGGGTAATAAGCTCTGCATGCATGGTCTTAGTTGGATGTTTTTCACATTTTGAATATACATCTCATTCTTTCTTTCTTATAGCACTTGTATAATGTGGAGTCTGAGATTGAAGAAACGTACTATGACTCTCCAGAAGGCAGCAGTAGTGGCGCCTCGTCTGAAGAATGGGAGGATGAGAGTGATAGCTGGGAGACTGATAATGGACCAGTGGAGGAGAGAGGTGGGGATATTACCCCAGTCTCTTCCCCCACAACAGGTGCACCTGCTGATGGCAAAAACCATGGCGTAAATGCCTCCACAACCACCGGACTTTCAGAAGCCATCTCCACATCTGAACTGCCTGGTGGTACTGATTTTTTTTAATATATTAAATGACAGATTTATTATGCATCATGTAAAATGTTTGAAAAAGATGAAAGGGATATTTTAACCTTAAATGATCATTTGCTCTTAATTTACTTAACCTAGGCCATGTGTAGATTTTACATTTTTCTTCAGTAGAATAGTAAAGGAAATTTTAGCTGAAACCATTGTCATTGGTGATGTACAAAATGCAAGTCTGTGGGTGCTGTGTCTTTAAGATTGAAAAAAACAACAGACGCAGGCAACACAAAATCCCTGTGGTTTCTGAAAATATATTAAGGTCTTATGAAGCAAAATTTATGAAGCAAAATATGTGTAAGAAACTCATGATTATGCTCATAATTTTTGTCTCGTAAGTCCTAGGACCAAAATTACTTTTCATTGGTTCATGATAATTTGTACTCTATGACGTCATGTTTTTTCTCAGGTTTGTCCCATTTGCATGACATTTGGTAGTATCCAAAGACACTAGTGACAAAAAAATTACAACCCTATCTTGTATAATGCGTCAAAAAATACGATTGTAAGCATGCCAAAATGGATATGAGGCTGTATCTTCACAAAATCCTCAACACCACAAAACAATTTGGTGACAGCACCACCTATTATTAAGTATGTGGTTTTGTTTGACCTCAGTATTGTAACAAAGACACTTGAATTCATGTGCAGCAGTTTATTCAACAGAGTAATCCACGAACAGGCAAGGGTCAAATACCGGCAATGAGGGTGAGACAAAATCAAAACGAGTACACAGGCAATGGTCAGGGCGGGCAGCAAACAATCAGCAACAAAGTCCAAAGCAAAACCAAAGGCAGGCAGCAAAGAATCAAAAACTATAAACAATCCAAATGACAACAGGAAATCAGTCCAGGAAAACGCTCTGAAATTTTAGGCATAGCAAAATAAGACATCGCTACGAGTAGCATGCAGACCTGGGCATTTATAAACAAGCTGATTACAAACAGGTGGCAAACAGGAAGAAAGCAGCCCTAGGCACAGGGACCATGGGAAATGGAGTACTCTGGCGGGAGGGAGGGGGCAGAGCAGCGGCCTCCTCCGTAACAAGTATATTGTCAGGATCTGCAGGGATTTGCATTACCTGTACCTGCTTTAGAACAAAAATCCCACACACTTTTGATTTGTTATCAAGGACCACGGTTTCGACTAAAAATCATTTTTACTGTTCTATTGAACAAAAAGTGTCAACCACACCTTGGATGACCTAAGAGTGAGTAAATTAACAAATGTTAATTTTAGGGTGATTTATCTCTTTAAATACAACATGAGCCACATGAGCCAGACCATGAGATCACACCCCTGTCAATTGTAGTAATGATTTCACAGTGGCATGAAATCTCACAGAAACTCACGATCAAATGTGACTTTAGAGGATAAACAGAAAACCCTTGCATGACACATCATATAGACCTCGTACTGTTGCCATAGTTATAAGTTGATCTTTTTCAATACTCCAGTTCTGTGACGTTTGTGGTTGTCATGGTTTAACTATAAATGCATGTAATCCTCTTTTTGGTAAAGCTTGCTTGGTCTCATTGGCTGCTGGGCTATCCTGTCGAAGGCAGGCCAATCAAGAGTCAAAAATTTCAAACATGTTTGATGTTTCTAATTTGGGATTGGGAATGGTTCATATTTTATTTATAGTTATTTTGTTGCATACCAGTGTTCTCTTACTGTATACCTGTCAGGGACTATACTTCTGTAGGTCCCTTAGCCATGACTAGTCTCAATATAGCCTTTTATACTTTTTGCTTAGGTGGCCAGGAATATTGGCCATATGTTGGCCAGGAATGTTTTGTGTAGTGCTGTTAATCAGATTGGAGTTGGAATGAGCATATTTTTGCAAAGTAACCCAAAATAATAGTGAACAAGCCATATCAAATGCACTGTAACGTTACCCACAAAATATTCAATATGTACACACACGCATACAATAATTAGTAGGACACGTGGTGTGGTAGTAATGTGCAAACCCTTACAAAAAAGAATCATGGTTTTTCTGGTAACCAAAAACATGGTTACTGTACTTTTACTATAATAAAACAATAGTTAATTTTCATAAGGAATTACACTAAACAGTATACAGCAAATTGGATGTTGTTGCAATAATTTTATGCTTATTAAAAGTCTCTTTGCATACTGATAGCAATCATTAGGGGTCAAGCCCCGAAGGAATTGAAACAAAATTCTTTTTTTCTCTCATTCCTTGGCTCATGCTGAATCGAATGCACGAGTTCGAATGAACTCCTCCTAGGGCGTTTGTCCGATTTGCACCAAATGTGGTATGCATCATCTACACACATCCCAGACAAAAAGTTATTAAAAGATTTTTGATCGGTCAATCCGTTTACATATAGCATGTAAAAGAATTTGACGAAGAGCGAGCAAAAATTAATATAAGGCTGTATCTTGGCAACGCTTTGGTATATTGACACGAAACATGGTACATGTCATCACAGGCATGCACTAGTGGTCACAATATATAGGACAATTTATGAAAATGCTTATAAAGTGATTGCAATAACATATTGTTATGCAACTTCTATCTTTAGATTCTTTGGCTCAACGAGTTCTACGATACCTAATTTGTCATATTCAAGGCAACTTCCTGTTTGTCATTTCAACATGTTTGTTTAAACCGCTTTTTAGAACTATTCCTACTGCGTTTGTCCGATTTGCACGAAATTTGGTATGCATCATCTACAGACTTCCCTGACAAAATTTTATTAAAAGATTTTCGATCTGCCACTCCGTTCTCATACACCGCATCAATGAATACGATGATAAGCACACAATAAAGGGTGTAAGTTGTTGCAACATCCTGACCACATTAAAACTAAATTTGTGATAGCTTCCCCTGCTGGCCAAAAATTATATATCACTTTCTTGTACTTTAATGGGTTTTACCCATGTTTTCTTAAATAATTTTTTCTTATCTTATTTTTCTTAATCTCATTAATTGCTTCCCATAGTGGCGCTCATGGGCTTGCAAATATTGCTGCCTGCAGCTATATTTATATAATTATGTGTGTGTGTGTATGTGGAAGGACCACAAACTGTTTGCCCAAATGTTGCATATTTGCCTCCAAAACAATGATAGAATGTCCTACCTGCCTGTCAGACTATATATTTGCATACCTCTGCACACTTTTGGAGGAGGCATGCATGGCTTTGTAGAGTGCTCTAAAGGCAGGGTGGGATCTTTTAAAAGTATCTTACTATTGCGAGCCTCTCCGAAATTATCTACTGTACCTTTAGGAATAAAAACATAGTGCAATGCACTACACAACAGATGCATGAAAGCATGTTATCCATTGTAACAGTTGGTATGGAAGTTGAATATAAGCTATAAAGTTCAATGACTAAGTGATGCTGAGTGCTAATAATTTTTCTCTCTTAGGTGGAGTCTCGGCATCTGAAGAGAAGCCCAGTAAAGAGACTCCACCGCGGGGCTTCCGTGAGCTCAAAGAAGCCCTAAAGATTTTGGAGAGTCTTAAGAACATGACTGTTGAGCAGCTCTGGACCGGGTCACCAACCTCTCCCACTGCAGAACCTTCTGCCGCAACGGCTGCCACAACCCCGGCTGATGCTAAACCCACAAAAGAAAAACGTTTCCTGGATGACATTAAGAAACTTCAAGAGAACCTAAAGAAGACGCTGGACAATGTGGCCGTTGTGGAGGAAGAAAAGATGGAGGCTGCTATAGAAGAAAAGATGACTGCAGTGTCAGCTGAACCACAAACACCTGTGCGTTCTGAGTGGCCCAGTGACACGCCTGTTTTGTGTCAGCAGAGTGGAGGCAAACCAGGTGTCACCTTCACCAGTGCTAAAGGGGAAGTGTTTTCCATTTTGGAATGGGCACAAGGTAAAGACACTCTTCCACAAGCATGTAATAAAAAATCTTCCTATAATTTTTCTATTGTATATGATTCATTGGAATATGTTTTTCTTTTGCTGTATAATAATCATTCATTATTATGTCTGATTCTTTTAAACAATACATTAGTATGAGCTCATGCAGCAGGTTTCATTTCAGAATATCTCACATGTTTTTTCCTGCTCTCCGTAGATACCCACTCATTTAAAAAAATGGAATTTCAACCTGCAGAGGCAAAGAAGTTCTTTAGCACTGTAAGAAAGGAAATGGCCCTGCTGGCCACCTCCTTGCCTGATGGCATCATGGTGAAGACTTTTGAGGACAGAATGGTAAATGCACCTGATACACACCTTATTGAAGAACAGAACATTGGAAATCAGTAAATTATCTAAACATCTTTAAATGCGTTCACCTGAGAATCAAAGCTGCAAAGCAAGCTACACAACACTTGGTTTTAGAGAATTTATCTTGAATATGAGCTTTGTCTTACGGCAATAGCTAAATTTGTCTGTTATCCACTTTTGTAAATGACAGAAGTTTTTGTCTGTTATTCACTTGGTTGTTAGTAGCATTTTGTCATTGATGCAGTGGTAGTTTCATTTAGGTGCTTTTGGTTGAGAAGCTTTTGGTTGAATTGGAGGATCCTTAAGACCTTCACATATATTTCGTTGCAGTGAATGAAACAAAAAAGGACAAATCTCTACCTTTTTCATACAAAAATTGAAAACTATCTAATGTCTATATACTTTGCTATAAACATTACTACTATAGATTCACTCCATACTTGTTTACAGTCTTAAACTGCCCCTGACTAAAGATTTTCCTAGTTGTTAATTTAATCTATTAGTTGACTAGTCGCACATTTATGATATTTAAATATATACGAGGTGAGGGAGGTATTAGATAATGATTTATGTTTCATGGATGAGAATGTTATATTTTTCATTGCAAACATTATTCCTTATTACAGAGGAATACCAAACCATAATACTGAGCTTTTAAAATATAACCTAAATTAAGCGCTTAAGAACACACAAAAAGTGATCTGTGAGACATCAGCAAAAGCAAATCTAAAACTAGACCTAGAAAAGAAATTAAGTATAGGCTAACTTGTTTCTAATGTAGTAAGAGGAAAGTGAAATGTAAACCATTCTTGTAAAAAAATAATAATAATAAATTTTAAAAATCATGGTAGCCTGGCAAGCAGCAGACTAGTTTCTGCATTTTCCATCTTATTACACAAATTTCTGAAACAGTATATAAAAAAATGACATGCAAGGATAGGCTGAGATGTATTAAAACCATCTGCTGAAAACAGCTGGTATGCCTTTATCTTGAATGGCAGTCTAATGAACAAGCTTAATAACGAATATTAGACTACCATTAATGATGCAATTAGGCATAAATATGTAACATTGTGCTAACATGAATGGGACCTCCCAATTGGTCATGGGTGCTTTAAGATACTTGAGGGGATTGAGATAATGAGATACAGTGAGGAAAAAAATTATTTGATCCCCTTCTGATTTTGTAAATTTGCCCACTGACAAAGAAATATGATCGGTTTATAATTTTATTGGTAGGTTTATTTTAACAGTGAGAGACAGAATAACAACAAAATCCAGAAAAGCGTATTTTAAAAAAGTTATAAATTTATTTGCATTTTAATGAGTAATCATATATATTTGATCCCCTATCAATCAGCGAGATTTCTAGCTCCCAGGTGTCTTTTATACACGTAACAAGGTGAGATTAGGAGCTCTCCCTTTAAGAGAGTGCTCATAATCTCAGTTTGTTACCTGTATAAAAGACACCGGCCCACAGAAGCAATCAATCAATCAGATTTCAAACTCTTTACAATGGCTAAGACCAAAGAGCTGTCCAAGGATGTCAGGGACAAGATTGTAGACCTACACAAGGCTGGATTGGGCTACAGAACCATCGACAAACATCTTGGTGAGGTGACAACAGTTGGTGAGATTATTCACGAATAGAAGAAACACAAAATAACTGTCAGTCTCCCTCGGTCTGGGGCTCCATGCAAGATCTCACCTTGTGAAGTTTCAGTGATCATGAGAACGGTGAGGAATGGTCCATGCAAGATCTCACCTTGTGAAGTTTCAGTGATCATGAGAACGGTGAGAAATCAACCCAGAACTACACAGGAGAATCCTTGTCAATGATCTCAAAGCAGCTGGGACCATAGTCACCAAGAAAACAATTCTGCAGCGATCACAAAGTCCCCATACTAAAGAAGCACATGTAGAGGCCGTCGAAAGTTTGCCAGTGAACATCTGAATGATTCAGAGGAAAACTAGGTGAAAGTGTTATGGTCAGATGAGACCAAAATCAAGCTCTTTGGCATTAACTCGCTGTGTTTGGAGGAGGAGGAATGCTGCTTATGACCTGAAGAACACCATCCCCACGTCAAACACAGAGGTGGAAACATTATGCTTTGGGGGTGTTTTTCTGCTAAGGGGACAGGACAACTGCATCGCATCAAAGGGAAGATGGATGGGGCCATGTAACGTCAAATCTTGGGTGAGACCCTCAGGCAGGGCATTGAAAATAGGTTGTGGATGGGTATTCCAGCATGACAATGACCCAAAACATACAGCCAAGGCAACAAAGGAGTGGCTCAAGAAGAAGCACATTAAGTTCCTGCAGTGGCCTAGCCAGTCTCCAGACCTTAATCCCATAGATAATATGTGAAGGGAGCCGAAGGTTCGAGTTGCCAAACGTCAGCCTTAAAACCTTAATGACCTAGAGAGGATCTGCAAAGAGGAATCCATCCTGAAATGTGTGTAAATCCGGTGTCAAACTACAAGAAACATCTGACCTTTGTGATTGCCAACAAGGGTTTTGTCACCAAGTACACCAAGTACACCAAATCAATGTTTAACTTTTTTAAAAGCGTTTTTTTGGTCTCACACTGTTAAAACAAACCTACCATTAAAATAATAGACTGATCATTTCATTGTCAGTAGGCAAACGTACAAAATCAGCAGGGGATCAAAATTCTTTTTTTTAAATAATCACAATTCATTATAAGTATGATTTAAGTCATAAATATTAGGCTTCACAACAATCATCTCGCAAATTGCAACAATGTGCTGGTGGGGAAAGAACATCTTGTAGTCTGATGCTTATTACCAAGTGGGCACCATAGATTGAGCATTATTGAGCTCTGCTGATATGTTGAATATGATCAATTTTGTTAACACTAAACTACTTGTGATTGATGGGGTTGGCAACCACTGTTTTAGAGTGTCTGGAAATACTACTGAAAATTAGGGTGTATGTATAAAATAGGGTGTATGATTGTTTTCTTTTTGAAGATTAACATTTCCTGTTTTTATCCACAGGATCTTTTCTCAGCTCTAATTAAGGGCCCTAACCGCACTCCTTATGAGGATGGACTGTTCCTCTTTGATATCCAGCTTCCTAATATCTATCCTGCTGTTCCCCCTCTTTTCCGTTACCTGTCTCAGTGCAACGGACGACTTAACCCCAACCTCTATGATAATGGGAAAGTTTGTGTCAGTCTGCTTGGCACCTGGATTGGAAAGGTGAGCTTACCCCCCTCTTGCTTTTTTCGACAGTCAGTGCTTTCCGACAGTCAGTGCTTATTACTGATGTATTTCGTTACAGATTCCAGATTTTGAATCTGTTCATTTATTTCAGTTATTCATCTTTATCACCTTGATACTTTATCTTTACAATTCTTAAAGGGGTCATATCATAAATTAGTTTTATATTATAATTTTTTGCAGTCTAAGGTTCTAAAGGGGTATTTGAATGCATCTCCGCCAAGGGGAAAATTGACCTTTTCAGGACCTCTTTAATATTACCCTTTGTGTAAAGCACATCTCAGCTTTGACTCTGAGGCCAAACATTGCTTTGTTTTAATATTGGTCAGTGTTGTTTTTTTATTATTGTAATGTTTCCAGGGCACTGAAAGATGGACCAGCAAATCCAGTCTACTGCAAGTGCTCATCTCCATACAAGGTTAGTTTCTCCAAAATAATTAATTTTATATATGCTGCTGGCATCCCTGAACACCCTGAATACAAATAACTGCCCTCCAGCTCTCTCAAGCCCCAAGGGCTGTGATTGCTCCTTAACCCTTCATCAGCTACTTGGATCTTCTCATCAGACTGAGTGTTCCCTAGCAGCCTTTGTTAGATGCTTTGTAGCACATTTTCAGTTTGCTTTTCTGCCTTCCATTTATAATTATGGATGAATGACCTTAAAATAATAATTTAAAAATAATAATAATTTAAAGACTACTACTAAACCCCAGTGTTGTCATGATAAACCTCAGTGTGACTCCCTCACAGCACTCTTTTCATGGTATGTTTCATGTTCTCCAACGAATCTTAAAGCCTGTTTCACACCATACACGCATGCTAGTGAGAGTGGACATTGAACTTAGCAGATAACACATGAAATATGCACTGTTGACCTATTTATTAGCATCAGCATGTGCAATATAGGCTTTTATGAAGCAAAACTCGATGTTTGGGGAAAAGAATGTAAGGACAGACACACAAGCATGAATTCATACTACTATACTGTTTATACAGGCCAGTGGTGAATAAAGTACCTGAAAGCTATACTTGAGTAAAAGTACATATATCTTACCAGAAAATTACTTTGGTAAAGTTAGCATATATCATACATACAAAACTTGGTACATGTATTGGTCATATCAATTCAAACAATGTTTGCACCGACACCCCTTACAGGCAGTAAACCATTTTGTATTTTCTGAATATTTTGTATTGTGCATGGCGTTAACTTTTAAATACTCCATGGGATTTCATGTGATTGGCACTAAATTTGGTGAGCATCATGCCAAGACATTAATGATTCAAAAAGGGATTTTGATATCTCAAACGGTGTTGCATGGTGAGGCGGTAAAATTTTGGGGAAAATGGTCTCTGATGTATACAGCATGCATTGAGCAATTGATGCCAAATTGGCAGATTTGTTTATTGTAATGGGTTGATGACGTTGAAATGGCATGAAATTTGACACACACATTATAGGGGTCAGCCATTAGACGTGGGCAAAAGCTTAGACATGGGCATGGTCTTTTGACTAAAGTGATGGGGTTAGTTTTGCCTATGGTCACCAAGCTTGGTACCTGTATTGTTCTCAAAGCTGGACAACTTTTAAGTCAGACAACTTTTTTACATTCATAAGTATGGATTGTTTTTTTTTTTACAATTCCAGGCTTTGAATTTTAAAATACTTTTCCTAGGAGATTTATATGATAGTCACCAAACTTCAGAATAATACATTGATAAAGATAAAGTTCAAGGTCAAAATCATTGGACAAGACATTGAAGATGCTAAATTGCAAAAGGATTTTTGATATCAGTGCAATAAATTTATGGCAATAAACAGAAATAGGAAGTGTCTCATATGAGCTGCATGCATTAAGTGATTTAAATCAAACTTGAGCCGTATATTTGGTTCTAGGAACTGATGACAGATGTGGCTATTGTGAGTCACAGTCGTAGTGCCACCAACTAACATAAGTGTGTCAGTCACAACAGAGTTTAAAATAGTCCTCCTAAATTTACCCAAGTTGTTTCAAACTTGATCAGAATAAAAGAGAGACATTAAAGACTTTTTTGGAGCTTGACAGACTGTATGCTTGCTTCATATGGCATCGAGTAGTGTGGACATTCTTTTAAAAGAATCAAATCATGACAGTATTTTGATTTTTGAGTTAATTTTATGTGTTGATTAAAAATACGTACACACACAGACCCTTTCATATATGCCAACGTTTTAAGTGGTTGTACTCCATTATGGTGAAGGTAAAATAGCGAATAGGATAAAAATGTTGTGCCATCCATTCTGGATCGGTGTCACCTGTCAGGTGTCACCTATTATGCTGGTGTATATTAGATGAAGACAAATATTTGCTTTTGATGTATAAGGACTTTTTTTATGTTGTTTTATTTCATGTTACATTTCATATGAAAGGGCCTTAAGACTGAAAAGCCAGCCCCCAGTTATTATATTCACTGAATAAATACAGACTTTGAAATGTTTGGTGTTCTTAATTACTTTTTGACTTCTGGAGCACTTTTCTTGCTTGCACTAATAATATTCTGTTTCCAGGTTTGATTCTGGTCAATGAGCCATACTATAATGAGGCTGGGTTTGACAGTGACCGAGGCCTTCAGGAGGGTTACGAAAACAGTCGCTGCTACAATGAGATGGCACTTATTAAGATGGTACAATCTATGACTCAGCTTGTCCAGAAACCTGTGGAGGTCTTTCAGCAGGAAATCCAGGAGCATTTTGCCTGCAATGGCTGGAGGCTGATCCATCGGCTGGAATCCTGGCTAGAGTTAGATGGTGTGGTGGTTGACCGTGTGTCACGATATTGTGGTGGCAGCCTCCGTGCAGAGCCTCTGGATGAGATCCCCTCAGCTCTGGCTCACAGCAGCCCAAGCAAACAGGATGTGCTGAGTGAAGAGGAGCTTGAGGACTCGGGGCTCAGCCCCTCCACAGTGGGACACAGTGGAGCTTGTGATAGTTTAGCAGTGAGTGGCACAAAATCAGAAACCCCAGGTGGTTCTGAAGTGTTGTTGGGCCTTGCTTCATCTCAACAAAGTGGAAAGCCATGTCAGGAGTCTCAGCCGGCTGTCAGACCAAAGAAACGAAGAAAGAGCTATCGCAGCTTCCTCCCAGAGCATAGTGGCTATCCTGACATTGGATATCCACTCTTTCCACTTTCCAAAGGTTTTGTAAAGAGTATGCATGTAGTTTTAAAGCAGTATCGAGCAACTCTGACAGCTGCTGGCATCCCTGAACACCCTGAATACAAATAATTGCCCTCCAGCTTTCTCAAGCCCTCAAGGGCTGTGATTGCCCCTTAACCCTTCGTCAGCTACTTCTCATCAGACTGAGTGTTCCCTAGCAGCCTTTTAGATGCTTTGTAGCACATTTTCGGTTTGCTTTTTTGCCTCTCATTTGTCATGGGATGGATGAATTTATTTTTTTGTTTGTATTAAAAACAGTTACAATTTCAAATCTTGTTTTCCTGATGACAAACTCTGCTGTCACAACACTCTCAGGGAAACATGGGTGAAATAGACAGGTGTGTGAGATTATAAATAAGGCACAATTTGAAGTTTTTGATGTGTTAGTGACTTTTTAAAATCTGTGGATATGAGCTGTGTTAAAAGGAATTGTGGCATGGGATACTGCTGTTGGTCTTAGGTACTGTCTTACCCTGCTGTGTGGAGGACAGAGACTATTTCTGATGTTTTGCACAAGTTGGAGTTCACTTGCAAAAATGGAGTGGGGAAGGTATTGTCATGAGTTTCTGTTGTTTCATAGCAAGTGTAATTGTAATCATTGTTTCATCAAATGCTTTTTTCCAGCATGACTTGCTCTCTGCTCCATATTTCCATAAATAGTGCTGCTTGATACATTGCATTGCATTGCTTTTCAGTCTGTGGTCAGTATCATCAGTTCTTTAAAATTCTGTTTTTTCAGACACTTGCCTTTTGATTTAAAAAAAGAAAGTTGTGCAATTGCCCAGACATCTATACTGTACAGGACCTGATTATTCCTGCTGGGATTTTGCACCATATCATACTAAAGTTGAGTGTCAAGTTTACAAAAGGCAACCAGATACACTAGTCTTACAACTGAAAATCCATCAACCCATTTCAATCTCATGCTTTCTTTACATGGAATGAGAAAGAAATGAAAAATACGAATAACATCAATAGCAAATGTTGTCTGTTATTTAACTTTTTTTACTTTCCCCATACATTTATCATGAATCCAGTTTACAAATTTCTAAATACAAAAAGGGTATTTTTTGTATATGGCCAAATCATGTAAGAAAAAAACCCATAGTCTAGAGTTGAGGTTTAAAAAAGAGAATTTCACTTTTTCTGTCATCTGTCCAGCGTTGTTGCCTTAAGATTGGTTCCAGGTTAGACACAAGGGCAACGGGTTACCCCATTGTACAAATTCTCTGTTATTAAGGGACCCAGAGCTTAAGCGCATGCAGAGAAGCATTTGTCAGTGGGTCACATATAAATGTTTATTTTCTCAAGCACAATCCGGGATGTCATACTCTTTCAATAGCTACAAAGTTAATTATTTGTATGTTTGCTTATCAGTTTTTTTTTTGGCTTAACACTATTTTACTTTTCTTTTCGAAAAATGATTTAGATGCTGTGGTTTGGAAGTGTCGTAATAATTATGGTTTTGTGGTTCATTAGGCCACTAGGAGCAGGATAGATTTGAGTGGCAGCAGATTAACCTCACAGGTTTTTTTGTTTACACAGACATTAATTTGGCCAGCTGTTAAAACACAGCCTGTGTTTCCACTTTGTGATGCAGACCTTGTAAAAAGTACACACAAAGCTTTCCTCATATGGAGCCATGGGGTTGTTTACATGTAACAGATCTTTATATGTGATTTTGAAAAAAAAATTATTACACAATTAATTAATTTCCACTGGGAGATACAGCATGTTATCACAGCATTTTTTTCTTTTCAGCTTTGCTTCTGTCTGCAGGTTTGCTTTAGGGCTGATAAAAAGCAGATGAGAGACATTATAGACCTACTGCTGATTTTTCTTCATGTTAGCATTTTAATTAAATTTCTACGACAGAGAAAAGATGTAAGAAGTAGCTGGCCATGTTGTCTTAATTAGAAAGATATTCGTATACATGTTTCCATGCAAATCAGGTAATTACTTTTGAGGATTTTTGAGAAATGCACAAACTTTATTTTATTTTGAATCGTTAAGTTAATGCAATAATCAATGCAATCATCTCAGATCCATCTAAATTAAAGAGGTGAAAATTACATATTCAGTTGGTTTTCATTGACAAAATTAAACTTTAACTCTCTCTTCCCAAACAAGGTCTCTTAGTTCAGCTCTACATATACTGGTTTCTCTACATCTGTTTATTAAAACGTGAAACGAGGCATGAAAGAAACTCAGCTGTCTTCTGTGTTCAGTACTTTGAATTTAACCACAATATTATGAAGAGAAACAGCAGCCAAAGCATGTAACTTGCTTTGCCATGTTGCTTTAAGCCTTAATGGCTACATGAAACTTGATTGTACAATGTAATTTCCTCAGTGGCCTGTATCAGTGATCCATTAAACATGATTTGTAGGTTAAATCCTTTGTACAGAAGTCATGTTTATATAAATACACAAAATATAGTGTATATATTGAACAGAAAAGTGAGTCCTAAGTGGTCATGTGAATGATTGGGGTGTACCTTACAGTGTGTGTTGTATAATTTTTCTTTTGCATTGTATTTTTTTATCAATTTATTTTGGTTGCACTAAACAATGTAAAATGTGAAACATTAAACTCTTTACAAGCATAACCATAAACAGTTGTGAATTATTCTGGTTTTTATCAATTGGAAGAACATTTGTAGAAACATTTTCAATCCAACTTGATTTGAAACTCATGCCAAGTGTGAAACTCATGACAACAAACCGTTTGAACAAACAAGTGATAAACCAAACTGTTTGTTTACAGAATGGAAGGTAGATTACACTTAAAATATAAGGAAGCTGCATGGCTTTAAGCATGGGAAAGTCAGCAACCCATTCCTAAAGCATGAAGTTGACCCAAAAAGTGGCAAAGAGCTCTGGCATCAAATGTTATTGGTAGCCATATTTAGATTTCTTGGCTTCCCATAGGATTTCTCATTGTTGTAGATTGATAACTGAAGAATTTTTGTTTTAATATTTATTTGCCATAATCTGTATTTTAAACTGTAAAGGGCCACCCACTGGTCCAATGACGGAATCCAACGGTGTGGGTGAAGGTATCTCACATGTTCTGTCTTTTCTTGGCACCTTCATAGAATTGGACCTGTTGCTCATTTTAATCTGACTCCAATTTAGATTAATAATAGCTACAATTTGTTATTGACCATAATTATGTTCCTGATTAAGGCCTAATTTAACAAAATATTATTCAAAGTRTTATATGTAAGTTTCTGTGTCACGTGATAGATATAGTTTGAAAGAAATGAGGCATTAATCCTCCTTTTGATGGGACATTTCCCATTTTTACTCATGCTGAGACTTCTCAAGTCAAGCATAAATTGAGGCTACTCCAATCTAATTTATGCTGAGGCTTCTCCAGTCGAACATAAGATAAGGTTTGCCTATCATAACTAATGCTGAGGCTTCTCCAGTCTAACTTAAAATGAGGCTTCTCCAATCTAGCATAAATTGAGGCTACTCCAATCTAATTTATGCTGAGGCTTCTCCAATCTAACTTAAGATGCGGCTTCTCCAGTCAAGCATAAGCTAAGGCATTCCCCATTTG
>JAZGTJ010003136.1:0-37248 GCA_036877575.1 Botia almorhae
CTTCTGGGGATAACTTTGACCCTGCTTCTGGGATAATTTTGACCCTGCTTCTGGGGATAATTTTGAACCTGCTTCTGGGATCATTTTGATCCTGCTTCTGGGGGTAATTTTGACACTGCTTCTGGGGGTAATTTTGACACTGCTTCTGGGGATAATTTTGACACTGCTTCTGCAGATAATTTTGACACTGATTCTGGGGATAATTTTGACCCTGCTTCTGGGGATAATTTTGACACTGCTTCTGCAGATAATTTTGACACTGATTCTGGGGATAATTTTGACCCTGCTTCTGCAGATAATTTAGAGCCTGATTCTGGGGATAATTTTGATCCTGCTTCTGAGGGTAATTTTGACCCTGCTTCTGTTTGAACACACATACACACATACACACACACACACACACACACACTGAAACTGCAAGTGACAATTTCACATTCCAGTGGATGTTTCTCAGTGTCCAAATGGAGGGTCCAGTTAATGCAAGTGGGTCAGTGTGCAGCTAGCATACAAATGAGAGCTGGATTTAGACATCTGTAAGATTCCTGGACACATTTAGTCACATAACAAATTAATCACCAGATACTAATCTTCTTATTTAAATGCAATTAGGAAATTTCATTTTTGAATACATAGTCACAAACGGAAGGCATAACTGATTTGGTAATTAAGGTGATGGGCGGAGCACGATTTTATTCATTGGAAATTGATTGGATCGTGAAAACTGGCATACATAAATCGAGCCAGGTGATTGGAAGGGAGGTCGACAAACATGAGGCCTTGAGAAATGGGAGGGATTGGGTGATCGCCGCTAAAACAGAAAGTGATTCGTTCACAATAAGACCTGAAATGTGTATTATAAATGTAACAGGTTCATTTTGATTACAAAACACAAATCTGTTTTAAAAAGAATGAATGAATTGTATTATGAATGAATAACGGGCCTAATTTGTAGCATGATATATTGCACGGGTTGCACAGTTGTTTACACTTTGTTCATAAATGTTTGTTTGTTTGTTTGTTTGTTTTAGACGAGTACTACCTGTTCTGTAAAGGTGCAGATTCCTCAATTTTCCCGCGAGTGGTTTCCGGGAAGGTGGAGCAGGTCAGAGCGCGCGTGGAGCACAACGCTGTGGTGAGCAGAAATCGGAAACATCATCATCATATTTCTTATTATAGCAAAGCTATTTATAGGCCACAAAAGCACTTTCTTCCTGGATCTCGGCAGAAAAACAGATCTTCTCACACGCTTCTGTTGGAGGAACTTTTTGTAACGTTATATCTAGAGTTAGCAGTTGTGTGAAGACATTTTGGTGAAGTACCTCAGCATTAGGAAGAGAGAGAAAAAGAAAAACAGAAAGACAGTGTGTTTTTTTAAATTGATGTATTTTATAACTGCAGTTCATCTCATTAGCTTTCGATAGAGGAACAAATGTTTCCGTTAGTCCAGCTTCTACGAAAGACCAGAAGTCATTTGTTCTTCTATTTATCTGTTCATAATCGAATGAATATGACACAGATCATATTTCAGACATCGTACGCTGCGAAATAATAGAATATTTGCTCGGGCAGGAGCAGTGAATCTGATCTCTGACATCGGCACGACTACGTTATTTCATTGTGCTGCTGGCAGATCTGGGTCAGGAGTGAGATCATTTCAGGAAGGGCTTTGATTGCACCGAGATGCTGATTCATGACTTCAGTAGCCGTAGTGAAGAGGTGGAAACAGACAAAATACAATCATTGTTCTGAAGATTGTTCTGTGTGAATGAACCAAAAGTGATAGTTCTTATAGCAGTGTCATAATGGGAACATTAAAATGTGGTGTTTATGTAGATCAATAGAAGTAGAGCATGGCATTTTCAGCCCAAAGGTCATGGGTTCGAGTCCCAAAGAACACACATACTGAATAAATGTAAAAAAGAAAAAGTCTAAACCAAATTCTATGTATATTCTATGTATACTATGTTTATTTAAAATAATGTCACAAGTGTATTCTACATCAAGTATTAGGATAAAGAATTAATTCTGGTTTGGAAATAAAACTTTTTGTGTATGAATGTACCTGACAGGCCATGACAACTCAGATTACAAATCTTTCCTCTGTAGGAGGGGCTACGGACGCTCTGTGTGGCGTATAAGAAGCTGAGTCACGAGGAGTATGAGGATGTGTGCCATCTCCTTAGCAGCGCTAAACTGGCTCTGCAGGAGCGCGACAGGAAGCTGGCTGAGGCTTATGATGTCATCGAAAAGGATTTCATCCTGCTGGGAGCCACGGCTGTGGAAGACAGGTGAACGATCATCCAATCACATCTATCTGAAGACCAAAGATCGGTTTAGTTTATTTAACGGTATTAAATTCTGTTCTGTTGAAGTGACATGAATTCACTCAGAATAATTGTGTGTTTTTTAAATTCCAAGAAAAGAGCAAAAGTAATCGGCCATTCATTTAATTCATTTTGGGATTTTAAAAAATACAAAAAAAAGAGTTTACAGCCTTTAACTAAATCAGTCAGCTCAGAAATCAACTGTATGTAGTAACATGGTTTATGAGGCAAAGAACTACACATCCCACGAGGCATTGCAACTTGTGACTGATCATAAACAACAGTACAATACAAATGGGCTTTTGACTAAGCAGTCGAAAGTGGACTGGCTGAAGTCCAAAAGTGATTTCATAGCTTAAGGTCACAGAGTCTATTGTTTGTTCTCCTACTTAACCACACTATTCAACTGTATCAGATCCGGATTGCTGTCTGCATTCTTATTGGTTGTCACAGAGGGTGCTTATTTGCATAATTACTCAATTCATAAAAATGACCTGCTTTGTCATCGTATTGCAAGGTTTCAAGTTGTGTCAGTACAGCGTCACTTAAAAAATGTCCTAGTGATGCGTTTCTTGCTATATCTGAGGCTGCTGTTTGTTTCCGCACTACCTAACTGATAAAAATGTGTTAAAATCAATCAATATCACAAATGAAGTGTATCCTGCATTATCCTGAACTGCGTTAGTTATATTCATATTGGACTGTAAACTGGCCGATCGGCCCAGTAGCTGTGTGGAAGAGTTAGTGGCCCAGCATCCAATGAAAACACACGTGAGGTCTGACAGAATGTTAATTGCTCAGCCAATCAATAGAGTCCATTCGTTAGGCCTCAGTGTCACCTGATAACAAGCAGCTAATGTAATTAGACCCCTCTTAATCAATCAGTGGCCGGACAGATAGTCCTCTCATGAGCTCATGCAGTTGCGGAGGCTGTCAAACTCAACCTTATAAATAATCACATCATTCCATGTCGGCCATTTTAATTAATATGACAGAGTAAACAAGTAATTATTAGATGCAATCAGTGGCCTGTAGGAACGAACCTGTTCTGAGGTCAGTCACAATCATGTGTAACAATCAAACATACTGAAAGCTAATTCAATGAGAAGCATAATTGACTGTTCACAACAGGATCATGCAAAGGCATAAAGATAGTCAAAGGAAACAAAAAGCAGAATATTTCATTAGTTAAAAGTAAGATGTTTTTTTTTTTCAGAATCGATTGACCTGTGCATGCTGGGAACCAAAATGGTGACTGGGACAGGCTAAAAGTAATGACAATCTTAAACGAGAACTTGGACAAGGACAATGGGACGATAATGATAAAGTTTTAAATCGTTAAACTTAATAAAGAGTTTACACACCTATTATAACAATTTAAAGACAACAAGTTTAATGATAACACTTCCAGAGCGATTATTTATTTCCCGCTGATAAACGATATAATCTTGACAGCCAATCAAAATCTATTTGAATTTAAAGGGCCAGCGCGTTTACCGCAGAGCGCGTGCTTTGAATAAACAAAATTGTTGTCCGTTGGCGTGGATGCTAATATAATTATCATTATAGTTTTCGATGTTGGTGTGAACAGGCCTTAAAACATAGCAAGTGGATTGCTATGTACACTAAAACTTCAATGGAATATTGTAGTTTGAAATCCTATTCATGTTCATAGAAGGTTTAATCGTTAGTTTAATGGAACGTTTTGTCGCTCCTTCCCGGGACTCTTTGTGAGAATGTCACTTCCTGTCTGGCTGGGCTGTGAGTGAGGTGCAGTGGGGGGTGGAGTCTTAATTATCTTCCCGCAGTATGTATGCTACTGTGAGTCCTGACTGCTGGGCTGCTTAATTACTGAGTGAAGCGGGCTGAGACATTACACTGCGGTATAAGACCTCTCCACCATCCAGCCATGCAAAGCACCGTCCATTAACTTTCATTGTTACTTCTGAACTATGCTGAATTCCTGATGTTGCAAAATCTTAGAGACTCGCTGTCCAATCCAAAGCTGTCATTTTCATATTTTATGTTTTTGCATTATTACAGCGTCCCTCATAAGTCACAGACTATAGTACAACAAATGACCAGCTATTTCTTGGTCTAAAAAACACATTATTAGACTTAAAATGACTCTCCTATAATGAATTTAATATCAGATTTAATGGGGCCATATGTAAAAGATAATATGAAATATCACTAATAGTTAGAAAGGATAAATATAATTTATTTTGCAGTCTTAAAGGAAGAGTTTTCGCCTTTATGTGGTACTAACTCTTTCCTCTGTCAGAATTAATGTGTTTTTAAAGCAGTAATATATGCGGTAGCTACATTTTAATTACCCGACACTAGTCACTTCATTTTTTCCTTTGTAGGATTTAATATATTGATCATCTTTAGCTACTGTAAATATGTAATATTACATTAAATTATTACATTTAATATTTAAATTCAATTCAGTGTGCATTTTAAATATTTTAATGTTCAATTTCAAAAGTAATCTTTGTTTCGGAATTGGGCCTGACCTGTTGTAACTAAATTGTAATTTATGTTACAACCCAGAGATAAATGTACTTTAAATGGTGTAATTGAACTGCTTTTTGTGGTCTTTTGTGTTTTTCTACGGCAGGCTGCAGGACAAAGCGGCCGACACAATCGAGTCCCTGCACAAGGCTGGTATGAAGGTATGGGTCCTCACGGGGGACAAAATGGAGACTGCAGCAGCCACGTGCTACGCTAGCAAGCTGTTCCATCGCAATACGCAGATCCTGGAACTGACGACCAAGAGGACGGAGGAGCAGAGCCTTCATGATGTCCTGTTTGATCTGAGCAGAACCGTTTTACGACAGCACGGCAGTATGACCAGAGACACGTTCTCGGGGTGGGTGGAGTTAAACACACATACACACACACACACACACAGGCACCTTCTCACACATTTGTGTGTTTTCAGACTCTCGAGTGACTACCAGGACTACGGTTTGATAATCGACGGGGCGACCCTGTCAGCTGTACTGAAGCCCACGCAGGAAGGCACCAGTAATGGAGGAAACTATAAGGAGATCTTCCTGGAGATCTGCAGGAACTGCAGCGCTGTGCTTTGCTGCCGCATGGCTCCCTTACAGAAAGCACAGGTAATGTAGCGCTTCATTTTCTGACATCACTTCCTGTCAGGCAGAGCAACTCCGCCTCTTTCCTTTTCAAATGATGTCACTGCTTGTACACATCTAGGTAAAGCCTTTCTGAAGTCTTTGCAATAGTCAATGTAGTGATGCTGGTAAACTTTTATTAGTTTGTGATCTCTATGACAGCACGTGTTTTGCAGGCATATCATCCTGTCAAACGTTATTCTGTGTTTCTTTGTGTTGTAAGAGTACATTAATCTGTACAGAAACATCCATATATGACACAAAGCAACAGACGTCACATGATGATCCCAGAACAGTTATCACCCACACAATTGTTTTTTATGATGGCTGAGTGAATTTCCATTCACTTTAATTGCTGTTATGTTCAGCTAATATTTTTTACACCCTAAACTTTATGGTTGAGTGAATTTCCATTGACTTTAATTGTTTTTTATGTTTTGTTATTTTATTACCTCCTAAACTTTATGTACCAAGCTATTTTTCTCATGGGAACTGTTGGCTGGTCCCCACAGTGAAGGTGGTTTTAGGCTTTATGATCATTGTGGGTATATTTGGTCGCCATAGCGATGGTAAAACCCGCCCCACACGACAGAGGAAAATTCTGCTTATTCTTTTATTGTAATCTCTGAGATAATTATTGAGGTCTCCATCCTAGAAGCAAAGACAGTAAAATCCTGTTGAATCCATATGTGCTACAATCCAAAGTCAGTTCATACATACGGTCTTCACATACAGTCGACAGTCTGAGATGTCACGAGATGTTCTGATTTGACCTGTGGAAATGAAACTGTTTTGTCAGATTGTTAAGATGATAAAAGCATCAAAGGAACATCCCATCACGCTGGCCATCGGAGACGGGGCCAACGATGTCAGCATGATCCTGGAAGCGCACGTGGGCATAGGTGAATTCATGCACGGATTCAGAACCAAATATGGATACATCGCTCACTAAAACTGTAACTTCTCCAAGCCACCGATGAAATGTTTGGCCTGGTCTGCCAAATATAAAATAACAGAAAACTTATGTCAGCAATGTTTGATGCACGTTTCCTTATTGACTGGTTTTCTGACTCTAGGAATTATGGGTAAGGAGGGGCGTCAGGCAGCTCGTAACAGCGACTATGCAATTACCAAGTTCAAACACCTGAAGAAGATGCTGCTGGTTCACGGCCACTATTATTACATCAGAATCGCTGAGCTGGTCCAGTACTTCTTCTATAAGGTGAGATATATATATATATATATATATATATATGAATGTTATATGGCTGTTCCTTCTGTTTTATTGGAGAAATATTGTTGATGGAGATGTAGCGATGTTTTTTTACATCCATTATAATGTCAGTTGTAGACTGTGAAAGCTTGGCAGCTCCATTCTGAATGTTAAAGGAATAGTTCACCTGAAAATGAATGTTTGGAACAACGTGTAAACAGAATTGTAATTTTTGGTTGAACTAACCTTTTAAGAAACAGCTGGTTAAATAGTCCGTCACCAGCTTAACGGTCCTGTTCCAACACACAAATCAAATTTCCTGCAGGCCAAAAGTTGCCTAATTTCTACAGATGTTGTTTTCCCCAGGAGCTCTGACTAAACCGCTACACAGTCTGGCTGAAAGTGCGACTCTAACGCGGCGCTATTTTTAGCAACTAAATTCACACATACACTCACTGAAGTGTTTCGATTATCAGGTACCGAGTGTCTGTTTTTTCTCCCCACAGAATGTGTGCTTTATCTTCCCTCAGTTTCTCTATCAGTTCTTCTGTGGCTTCTCTCAGCAGGTAATCCACATCTTGAAATCTCATTGGCTGATCACTGTTACGTGGTTTGAGATGGAACATTTACCCCCGTATTTCACTTGATGATGAACTTGTTTCGCAGCATTAACAGGTTTTTGATTTGCGTAACTGGTTTTGTCCCTCTGCAGCCACTGTACGACACGGCATATCTGACCCTGTACAATATCAGCTTCACCTCATTACCCATCCTGCTGTTCAGTCTGATGGAGCAGCACATCAACATGGACATCCTCAAACGAGACCCGTCTCTCTACAGGTGAGTCCAAGAACCTTTTCACCTGGAGAACCTCCTCATCTGGACCTGTCAGGCAAAAAAAGAGAAAAATCTGAGAGTGTGGTCATGTGTTATTTAGGGAACGTAAATGACGTGCGATGTGATTCCTCACGTTTCTGGAAGGCACATTCACAATCTTCTGTTCTCTGGTTTCTGAGACGGGCTGATAAATCTCAGTCCACACACCGGTTCTATATTCCCACCTGTTCTTGTTTTTGACGGGTGTCTTGTTCAGAATCACACACACATTGATTTGATATCTCAACCTCCTAAAGAAACAAACTCTGAAGCAATCATTAGTATAACTTTTCACATCATTAGTATAACGTTTTATTAATAACTTTGTTGTTTTGTCTAATGACCCGCCTAATGCAGCCCAGTCTCTCTCTCTCACTCTCTGTCTCTCTCTCTCTCCTTGTGCTGCTTTAATAAAGTTTTTTCTGACACTGAGCCTCCAGGTTTCTCACTTCACAGAAACATGCTCCCAAATACAACTCAGCAATAACTGGTCAGTTTGATCAGCCTTTGGCAAACATATTCGCATAGACCCACTTTTGCACTAAATTGAATTTACACAGAAATAGTGTTATAACCTCTAAAAAAACCTTTATAAAAAAAGCCCGGACGCAGCATTTTTCTCTTTTTCCTCTGCATTGCTTGTTTAATAGAAATGTACAGTGTTTGTTACTGACACAGAACAGAGCACTGGTTGCAATCCAGGGACATTCTCAGCAGAAAACAGTTGATGTAGTTTTTATATTTAGTTTTAGCATCATTTCTGTCATAAGGATAAAGCACAGTCCCTTGATTCAGGTGAATTGCACTTTCTGTCGATATCCTCCATTAAAACTTCATGTAAGGTTGAAACTGAGCTTTTCCAGTCCTGTGTACTCTTACCATTTTAACATGCTCTCTGACATATGATGGTAAAGTATTTATGTAATAATTCTGCTTAAAGCCGCAATTCGTAACTGAGCAAGTACATAACTGATCAGTGTTTAAAACGGTCTCCTCTCCTCACCCTTGTTTTTGACAGAGATATTGCCAAGAACTCTCGCTTGAGATGGCCCACCTTCATCTACTGGACATTCCTGGGGGTCTTTGATGCCGTGGTCTTCTTCTTTGGTGCTTTCTTTCTCTTTGACAACACGACCTTCACCAGCAACGGACAGGTAATATACTCACTGCCTTACCCTCCAGTTTTGTTTTCAAATTCTGTCTGCGTTTTCTGAGAGACTTAACCAGCTGTGCTGTATTTGCCTGTAGTTTCTCTTAATCAAATAAAGCTGTCACATACAGATCCAATGAGCGGTCGGTGCTTGTTGAGTGAGTCCTTTTGTGGCAAAGCGGTTTCAACGCTTATAACTCACAGTACACTTTGTATTTGTGGTTAACTGAGGTTCGACCGCAGCCTTTTTTTTTGCAGACTTTTGTCTGTCCTCCTTTTGCGAACGTTTGAAGTCATTACAGGCGCTTCTCCATTCATTGATGCGACACAAAGCATGCTGGGTAATCAGTCAGACCAGACATCTCTCTCTGTGCCATTGAGTTAAATCATAGTGACCTTTTTGGATTGCGTTTTTGCCTGTTTGATTTTTTTTAAGTTATAACATCCTAAATTTTCTTTACTTTCTTGCTTCTTTCCCTCCCTACCTCTCCTTTTTTCTTTCGTTTTCTCTCTCTGTCTCTTTCTCTCTTTCTCCTACGCCTCTACCTTTCTTATCTTCCTCTTTTGGCCTGTCTTTTTTTCTGCTTCTCTTCCTTTCCTCAGCTAATGGCCACCAACACACAGATGGTAAGCCTGTCCCTATCTGTTTCTCATCCTATTTTTAGTTTTAGTTTTACTGTTACCCTCCTCAGCCCCTCACCCTTAACCCCACCCCCACTCACGTAGTGTCTACTAACCGTTCACTGCCATCATAGCTTGAAAACATCCATACGACATCCCAGTGTTCCCCGTGGCATGGACCGGCCACAGTAGGTAGAGTAGCGACCTCCAGTTCATCTTCCTCTGTCTGTCATCTTGTGATCGACTTTGTGCGTACGTCCTTGTGTGTCACGAGTTGGAGGGGTGTCGTCACCCTCATCTTCATAGGCCTGTAGGATTCACGTCCATTGTCACATGACTCACTGCAAGGGCCAATGAGTGAACAAGACACACCATTGCACTTCCTGTAGCTGTAATGAAGACATTTAACATGGAAAAACTCTTGGTTAGACGTTCTTTGGGGAATTCTGCAGGGACCGTTTAAAGGAATAGTTCACCTTAAATGTGGTTTAACATTTTTCGTCATCATGTATTTACCATTATGTTAATGCAAACCGTTATTATTTACTTTCTTCTGTGGAACACAAAACAAGATGTTTAACAGAAGGTTGAAGCTGATTATGTCCATATGGATCTATTAAACCATATTATCTAGTAAATTATTTAATGGCAAATTTTAATATGCATATGTGTAATATTTGACAGCTACAAAAGAAAGTTTTTTCTGTAAATGTTTGGAATGTTCCTCACAAAATCATCATATTACTTCAGACTTCAGGGAAATTTAATATTTTTATGATGCTTTTGTGTTACTCCTCGTTTACACAAACATGAGTGTAAGTAAATGATGACAAAAATGTTTTGGCTGAAATGTCCCTTTAAGAATTACACAACACTAACATAATCAGATCAGTCATTTAAGAGTTAAGCACTTAACACCTTTAAATATCATTTGCCCTTGACATTGTTCTAAACACTAAATTTCATTTGGTTCGTTCACCAAGGTAAGTTAACATCTGTTGTGTGTCTCTGTACTTATTGTATTAAACTGGCAACTCATCAACATATTGGTCACTAAAAGCGTTTGGTATGATACAGTCTTTGACCTGTTTGTGTTTTGCTGTGGCTTTCTGACTTGTGTTTCGTGCTTTTTAAAAGTACAGCTCCAGTCATTTATAAAAGAGCTCTGTCGCGTTAATGTTGTATGGCACTGTGTCATCGCCAGTATCCGCAGTCCCTGCAGACAGAAGAAAGTTCTAGAAGAGATGTCCAATGTGTCTAAATTGAGACGCTTGCCAAGACTGTAAACAATGAGGGAACAAATTCCCTAATAGAGGCAGAAGCAGACGTGTGGAAGCTTGCCGCACCCAACCAGGTTTATTGGGCCCGAATGTCGATGCTAAATCCATTACAGCATTTAAAAGACTACCTCAGCTCACTATTTATTTATGATGCTTTTATGGTCAATATAAAATAGACGTGACATCACCGAGTCTTCCAGACATCATTAATAATCTCGATAAAACAACGAAGACGACAACAACAACAAAAGTGCTTATCAATAAAATGTTGATCGAGCGCTGCAGTTCAGACATTTTCATCAGTTATTCCCAGTGGATGTTTCCAGAAATATTTAATGATTGTCATAAGCGTATATTTATATACGCTACAGCGGTTCACTGATAACAGCGTTAAGAAATGGAAGATATAGTTTCATTATTATTTAGTTTTTTTAAGCAGCAAGTGTCTGCATAGGGCTACAGAAATGTTTCGGTGTAGGAGCTTAATTTGTCAGTATTCAGCAGTTATAACCTTATGTTATAAGGCTTTTACAGGCCCTCGAATGTGTGTGACTGCTCATTCAGATGCCTGTTTACACGTCTGTGTCAATCTCTCTCTGCCTTTCTCAATGTGTCTCTGTTCCAGATGTTTGGAAACTGGACGTTCGGAACACTTGTGTTCACTGTCCTGGTATTCACGGTTACGTTAAAGGTATCAGAACAACACATACAGTGCAGACATGTGCCGTGCTGTTACATGTGTCGCCTTCATCTTCTCTTACTGTGTGATTTAGCTTGCCCTGGACACGCATTATTGGACCTGGATCAACCACTTTGTCATATGGGGGTCTCTGCTTTTCTATGTGATCTTCTCACTCCTGTGGGGAGGCATCATTTGGTACGGTCCAGCCCAGTGTGCACTTCCTATCTAAAATCTAAATTCAACAAATCACAATCAACAATACATGTAGTATATTGATAACTCACTCTTGCCGAGATGCATTTTGAAGCGCTCCGCTCCTCTCTGTTCTCTGTAGGCCTTTCCTGAACTATCAGAGGATGTATTATGTCTTCATGCAGATGTTGTCCAGCGGTCCGGCCTGGCTCAGCATCATTCTGCTGATTATTGTCAGTCTGCTGCCTGACGTGCTGAAGAAGGTGCTGTGCCGAGCCCTGTGGCCCACCACCACAGAGAGAATACAGGTAAACCCCCTCACCACCCCCTTATATATAAACATATACAGTTAGTTAACACATGAAACATCTTTAAATGTAATATACGTTATTGCCCAAAATTTAAAAGCAATTTAAAATAAATATTACATGCGACATTTTAGGAAGAGATTGATTTAATGCAAGAAATTTTTGCAGAAACGATTTTTAGTGTTTCACCGGCCAAACTTTCAACATCAAAACAGACAGTACAATCTAAGGCACAATGAAAAATTAAATTGTTTTACACCAAATTGATTGTCTGTCTAAACTAGATCATATTTATAATAAAGGCTACTAACTGCTCTTTAGATTTACACTTGCGAGGGATTGGTGACCAGTGTGCTTGATGTAAGTGGATTCTGAGTGTGATTCATGACTCAGTTCATCCGTAGATTTTTCTCATTCAAATCAATTATTTGTGAAACAGTGTACAGGATATAATGTATACTCTGTTTTTTACTGTCAACACACATAGTATGTTAACATACTATGTTTGGAAAAATTTCTTTATTTAACATACCATGTTAACATACTATGTTTGGAAAAATTTCTTTATTTTCTTAAATTTACGCGTGCGAGTGTGTGATCAACTGCTGTACCACTGGTATAACCTGTGTGATTCTTTTCCTCATTTTCCCTGGTAAACTGTAGAATGTTCCAGAGCTCCAGTGTTGACATGAAACGGGTGTTGCCAACCCATATTACATCCCTAACATGACGTATTTAAAAATGAAACAGGATATTCAACAAGAAAAAACATGGGGGAGGGGCTTGATTTAAAGAATTGATTGGATTGTGAAAAAAGGGCTTGGTGAAAAAAGGGCTTGGTGACATCATCCGAACAGAAAAGTCATTTCAGAGGCGAAGCAAGACTACGAACAAACAAATATTTTGCTTTTCAAATAACAAGCATGTATGAATGTACTGTAAATAGGGTCGGTTTTGGTTTCATGTTACTTTTAGCTCTAACGGAACATTCCATAAAATATGATCATACTACCGAAATCACTAACAATTCCAGAAACTTTAAACATCTTGAAAGCTGCTGAAGCACATGATTAATCTGTAAGCTGTCACAACGGTTCCTAAACCCTGTCTGTTTCTCCCTCCACCTCTCTGTTTCTCTCCTCTGATGCTTGACCTTGACCCTGACCTTTTCCGTGTGTTTAACCCTTGACCTGTGACCCGTGGTAACAGCAGACAAAGCGTCAGTGTCTTACCGCTGAGCAGTCCACCATCTTTATGCTGTCTCAGACCTCCAGCAGTGTCAGTTTTTGAACTGAGCGGGAGGTGAACATCTACACACTCTCTATATCTCTGCATGTGTGTGTGTGTGTGTCAGTGCATTAGACACAGCAGGGTAGTGAACGTTCATTTACCTGCAAAAGATACGACAGGAGTTGTTTTACTATTGACAAGCATTGATCGGGTTCCATGAGCCGTTGTGGTACCCTGTGGTGTCTGTTTATCATTATGTGCCCTGTTGCTACATGTTTGCATGCGTAAAATGTGCATGTTTGTGTATGTGTATGTTTTATGTTGCAGCTGTGAATAATGGAAATGTACAACAGTCAGTGACTTCAGGAGAAGAAAAAAAGTCAGGACAAAGTCTAGAAAATATACTGCACACTGGTCAATGGCTCCATATTTGAGTCAGATTGTGTGTGTGTGTGTGTGTGTGTGTGTGTGTGTACACATGATGTTTCGCAGACAATAAGGGCTGACAGGATCTTTGAAAGGGCTGAAACACACAGTCAAGATTCTCTTCTAGATGGGGTTCAGAACACCACTGAGGCCTAGCAGCTCTATGGTAAAAGAGAACATGGAGTTCAAGACTAAAACCAGAAAGAACTAATCCAGTCTAAACTCAGCTGGAGTTCTCAGATGAACTGTGCTGTTCTAGAACTGAGATGATCAGTTATCTGAGAATTCTAGAATCTTGTTTATGATCTCCATTGGCTCCTTCCAGTCAAGATACTGGATTAAAGCCTCTCTCACTCGTGTGGGGCTGTCGTTTGGCATGCAGAACTGGTTTGGTTTGAGTGTTTCAGAATAAGGGTGCTGTGTGTTTGGGTTGTGTGATCAATCTTGGTTGTGGTTTTGGAAGTGCGGCGTGTGCAGATAACAGGACGTGAGGACAGTCGCTTCTCTAAAACACAAACAGTTGACGTCTAACATTCTTACATGCATGAGTATCTTGGTTTTCTTTAATCTGTCCTTTAGATTTTTCTCCAAATAGGTAAAAAAAGTTGTTACATGGTTGTTACACGGTCTTATTTTCTATATATATATATAAAACATTTGATCACATTATATTCAGGCTAAGGTTTAACCCTAAAAGATTAACATGAGATTTACCCTCCTATACAGCATGAACCAAACCTCTGTATAGATTTCATATTAAATAGCTGTAAAACCATCACAGTTTTTAAAACATTATCTCAGCCTCCTGAACAGTTTTGCTGTTTCACATCTGTTTGTTTTTCTGGCTTCACACATTCGTTTGCAAATGCATGTGATGGATTTGTCAGTGTGTATTGTTACATTGTGTTATAGTTTTTGCTGTTTTGCTGTGGCTTTGGATTTGTGTTGTTACGGCTGCATTTGTGATGTTAATAAGAAATGCTTGTACTTGCGTCCCTGTATCTGATATTTCACCTGCATCTCTGTGTTTTATTTTCTCCAGAATGCTACGCTGTCCACGGGCCACCTGTCAGAGTTCACTCCCCTCTCCTCCCTCCATGCCCCACCCGTGCGGAAACACGACAGGCGTGGCAACCAGAGCCAGAACTACGACCACCGCAGGTCTGACTCCTCCCCTCCCAAAAAACTGATGTGTACCTACTGGGGGGGCAGACGTGACTACTGCACGTTCAGCTCCTTCCTGCGAATAGGAGAAAACCAGAGATTGTCCGGGGCAGCTTACGCCTACGGTGCCCCAGGGCCTGAGACCTCCGTGTGACACAGTTTGGCACAGTTTAGCGCTTTGACCTGTTTTGTCCCAGAATATCCCATCAAGACTGGGAAAACTATCTAGGCTAATTCTACCACAATCTTGACTTGTTACCATGGTTACAACCTACAACAAAACCTACTGAAACGCTAGGGCAACGCATGGGCAGCAGTGATGCTGCGTGTTAAGATGCAAACTGGAGGAAGGCCAATCAGGATCAGTTATATCATCTGTTAGCGTGGCGTACTGCGTGCGCTAAGCAGCCTCTGGAACTAATTTTTCTTGTTTTCTTGATGTAGAGTGTGTGTGTGTTTGTGAGTGTGCGTCCCCTGTACGCTGTGGCTTGTGCGTGTTAGTCCGCTCACTTCCTCTTGTAATCCTTCATGTGAGAAATGACCTGAAACAGCTTTACCAGCCGCTAGTAGCTTAAACCCTCCCCCCCTCGAACACACTGAGTCTCTATCACAGAATATTAGTAAGTGGATGACAGTTAAAATGGCCTTGGATGCTCTTAAAACTAACCGTCCTGTTTTGTTTTTTTCTGTTTTTCCTCCCCTTCCTTTTTTCTGCTGCTTCTCTTTTCTCGTCCTCCTTTTTTATAGAACGAACTGGTGTTGCTTTTGCGCAAACCTGTTGTCCAGGAACACTCCATAGCCTGCAGTTATCTTTGTCTGAATGCATTGTAAGTGGCTTTATTTGGCCTGGATTGTGTTGCTGCACTGTACGAGACAAAGGTGTGTGTGTGTGTGTGTACTGTGAGCGTGCATACAGGCCATTGTTAGAACAACTACAAGAAAACAAACTGTAACTGGACTGTCATTTTGTTTCGCCCCTTTAACTTGAAGAATTGAAGACGAGCACTCACCGAATACTGTTCCAAAGTTCTGAAACAACAATTTGGTTGTCCCGACAACCAGTTACAGTTTTTGCTGCTTGACGATTTGCTTTAAAATTCCACAGCCCCCTCTCATTATTATTCCTTTAGTTTTTTTAGTGTAGAGTCAGAAATGGGATGCTAATGGCTACGTTAGCATAGCTAGCAACCTTAGCGTAACTGTTCTGCCTTAATGCTACAGTGTCTCCCATCCTTTACGCCACAGTTTGGAACCAAAGGTTGTAAACAAAGCGAAATAATAACGTGCGTTCGTTGCCTTATGCTGAAAGAGAAATGTAGATAAAGTGTCTGACGTTAGTAGAAGAATCCCACCGCACTGCCTTAAGTTGACGTTTCACCAGCTGTGTGTGAAAACAGACGTACAGTTAGTATTCAACATCTTCCAGTGCTAGCAGCACAGCCCGGGGCTCCCGAAAAAAAATCACACAGCTCTAGCTGGCAAAAATGTCACATGATCACTTTTGTGATTGTAATATCCCGTTTGACTGTTCCCAAAGCATGTTGCCTGTATTATTATATTATTAAGTCTCTGAGCCCTGTGCTGGGTTGTTAGTATCATTTCAGCACACACTTCGGTTCATTATCATCTGATGAAGTCAGGTGCAATTAGCCCGTGCTACTGTTCACAAACAACTCATTAAACGAACAGCCCCAGCAAGGTCAGTATCACAGATGGCCTATCGGTGTCCTGAGCACTATGTTGGGAGAGATGTCTCTATTACCTTGTGCAGGACGCATAAGATTAAATCTTTAAAATAAGTCTCGGTAAACGTGCCTCGTAGCTGATGATTTATCTGTTCAGTAAGATGGCATTCTCATAAGAAGCATTGTCAAAGAGTTGCGTTTTGATTCAGTTCTTTGTCCTCTAAATGAATTCACACTCATTTAAAGTGAATTCAGATTCGAATCCAGAGTGAAAACTGTTCATTGTAAATCTGACACGGAACTGAACCGAACTTAAAAAAAACACAGAATGTGATCATCAGAATTGCTCAGGAGTGTCTCACTCTTCCGCTGCTGTCCTTCACATTCCATGCCTGTTTTTCTTTGTCTCTGTTTGTTTTTCTGCTCAGACGTGCTTTCCCGGAGCTGTCTCATTTCAACTCTTCATCTCCACCTCTTTTCCTCACGTGTTTCCTTCACGCAATCCATCATTCAGTTCTCATGTGGCCAGTCGCCATTTTTACTGTTAACCATTATCCATGGTAGAGTTACAGTCATAAAGAGAGAGAGAGAGAGAGAGTAGGTGGTTAAAGACTATCAAGGTCACTGTTTTGGTGGGTACTCTAAGCTTCTTGTGGGTTGGTGCCTTTTGGTGCTTTTTAACCTCAGTGGACGAGCATGCATTAAATTCTGGGAAACTCCAGCTTGCACATGCATATTAAAGAGTGATGTTATGGGTATAGTTACTTTGTTGAAGGAGGTATGGGTCGTTTTTAAACAAATCTCGTTGGTTAATGAGATTTCTTGTTGATTTTGTGTTGATTCATGTAGTCACAGCCACTGTAATACCAACAGAATGTCTCTTTTCATGCACACATTATATCTAATTATAAGATGTATTGATGAGTATATATACACGACAAGGTTTACAAAGGCAGGGCAGATAAATGAATGACATAACAGGCAAACATTTCAACTCAACTTAATTTCTGGTCCAGTAGTGTATTACTACACTCATACAAATGTAAGATCTGTCTGTAATTCATAAACTCACAAAATCACTGTTTTTAATTGATTACAGAGGTCTGAAACTCGCGTGTTCCGTGATGTCATAGTAATGGACCAATCACTGAGCTTTATCAAGTGTTATGACTGTTGTTACTTTCTCATTTATGAACCACTGTTGTAACTGTCCCTCATTCGACCATTGATGTGTTCGTCTGTCGTACATCTAAGTACTAATCAACGCTGGCCAATCTGAAACTAAAGACGAATGTGCTTATATACATGAATTTCACTTTTTTATCATATTTGTAGTTTTGTTTCGCATTCGACTGTATTTATTGCATTTGTTCACGATCACTGTTGCTCAACAGGTCTATGGCTTCCTGAATGTAGCAGAAAAGTGATAAAAAGCCACTTTTGTGCACTATACGAAACTGCATGTGAATTAAGTGCCACAATTGATAACGACACACTACCGTAGCCGGTGGTTCTACAACAAATGCCCCCTTCACAAATGCGTTATTTTCCTGTTTCTGCAACAAACTGTTATTTTGAATTCAAACTATTGTTTGGTAACGTAGTTTGAACGCCGAACGCTGGCTGTGCATTCAGAAACACTGTATTCGTTAGGAAGAGGCTGTATAAAATAGCTATTTTGTATATCTTGTGAAAATGTCTTTTTGCTACTTTTGTATGTAGACGATGACGAGCACTACTTATTATTACAAACCAGAATGTTACTGGTCCGTTTTCTGACAACCAAACAGAACGCGAAAAATCCACCGCGATAAAGCTGAAGGTCAAAGAAAATAGCTTTAACCGTGTGTCTATCGTTCGGATGATTTTGAATACGCTCGGGGGAGTTTTTACGTGCATGGTCAGTGCTCACGCCGACACTGGAACGACAAATAAAATAGCGTTTGTTTTAAAAGCAGGTGTGACCAAATATTCGATTAGATGTCTACTGTTATAACTGAAGGCTTTATTGCCACTTGTGGGGCTTCAATCTGTGCCAGCCTATTTAGATGAACAGAATATCTGTTGCTTTTTGTTGTTCCATCTGCACAAAGTGTGATGTTGCTCATAAATGTGTTATTTTATTATATATAAATATATAATATGTATACTACTGTACACTTTACAGAATATATATATATAGTAATATTCATGTACAGTTTGGGCTCCTTTTCTATCAAGTTTTTAAACTGTTGATTATCTGTAGATATGTGGATTTTTTCGGTAGCTATTAACAGCAAGAAAACGTATGTTTGCTTGTAATAAAGAATGAAATTTAAATGTTTTTGGCAGCCTTGTGATTTGTTTTACTTTCGTTATGGTATAAGTAGATGAATGAATAGAACAATATTACACCAGAGCAACTATGTTTTGTTACGGCTCTCACGTCAAGAATTTACACTTTACTGTAATAAAAAGGCTAGTACACAGCCTGTGTAACTGCATATGACCAAAAGGTGGCAGCAAACTTTAACACAAGCTACCTTCAACTAAAGTCATCTAAATCACCTCCCTATATATATATATATATATACATATATACACACATAACTATATATTTCTGTTGTATATAACGACTATATACAACCTATGGCATGTCAACTGATGTTTTTTTAATATTCTAAGGAACATTTCTGCTGTTCCATCCAAACATTTAATCTTCATAAGACACAGATCACTTACTTCACTGTCAGATTGCACGTCACGAACAAGAAGTCTAATATCTCCTGCGACGGGCATTCATATAGTCTCCATCAGCTCATTCACCGGCACCTTTAACAACAATCAGAGATACACAAAAACTGTTAGTTTGGCCTCTCACAAAATTTATATATTTGAAAGACTATATATTTTACCTCTCAAAGTTGCATTTTAGGGAGTAGTTACTGATTTATATATATGTGGTTGACTATTAGTTGTCTAGGTTACTGTTGCCATAGAAACTGTCTTAACAATTAGAACATAAATTCATTTATGCATTTATTTATAAAAACTTTTATTTTATAAATAAATCTTTCATTTTATGTTTTAACTACAGTGTGACTATAAGGTCCTCTCATGAGGTCATCATAATTTTCAAACGTTTAACCCAAATTAGGTCATTATGATATTATATCATGATATAAATATAAAAATCTTCATTAAAACATGATGATTTTGGACAGTATAGTCATCAATGAGGTCTTGATAATTTGGGGTTATTTGGAATATATTACGGTGTATGAATCTAACGGTAATCTGATATGACATCAGCCCAAGATGAGATTGTAATGATATTATTGATTGTTATTATAAATGGTTAGAGTTTATAGTTCTCCTGTCACACAATGATCTACACAGATAAAATATCATATTATCACTTGGCCTTTTTATTAAATGAGTATAAATAAACCTCACAGCTAAAGGTGTATTGAACTTGTTTAAACTCTGACCGCATCATCATTTAAAAATGTTTAATGGAGTGTAAGTGTGTGTGTGTGTGTGTGTTCATTGACTTGTGAAATCTGTCTATCAGAACTGAAATTGCTGTTATTTGCTGAGATTTTCTTGAGTCATTTAACTTCTCTCTCTCTCTCTCTAAATGTGCAAAAGTTTGCCTTATTATTGATTTAACATGACACACGAGGACCTCTTACTATTTATTTACAAGTGGCCCTGAAAATAATAAACTGTAGGAAGTTAAAAACCAGATCAATCTGCAATAGCCGTCATCGTTTTAGCATAAAATGCCACGCAAATACAGACATACGCAATACACACATTAGGGCTACAGAATAAGGCTCTTGGTAAATTTCTACATTAAGAAATTTCAGAGGCTGTCAGGTGACACAGAACACGCCCATTGTACTCACCCCATCTTCACCTCTGCATCTTCACCTCTGCATCTTCTTGGTCGAACACACGTCAAACGACAGCAAAGACTCTGACCTCGCGTCACAGCGGTGACCTCGCCGTTGCCTCCAGCTCTGACCTCTGGCAGTAAATGCAGATCAGAGCAAAACGAGAGAGAGAAAAAGAAAGGACGAGCAGTGAACTGATAAACGGTCCCCTCTTAACCTCGTATTAAAATAGAGCAAACTGCGCTGAAATTTCTTTTGCTCCTTCTGTGGACTTAGTTTAGGTGCGCTGATGGAGATATAAGCTCACTGATCCATTCATAAGAAAACGTACCGTCCACGGAAATGACTTTTATTTTGGGTTTTTTGATAAAACCACTCTCTGCTCCACACTTTCGAAATAATAATAACATTCAAAGGTTTTGTGTTGTAGTCATTTACGGTTTACTCCCAAATAATCTAGTAATTAAAGTATAAACGGTTTTATACAAATGTACGAGGTGGTACACAAACCGACTCTCCACACCAGCGAACAATTTACAGTTTTATTGTGTAATCTCATGGCTACGATAGCTACTGTAAAAAGTGATGAAAACGCATTAAAAGAAGCATGCGTGATAACTGTACCACATTAGTGTGTTAATATAGAAACAATAATATGCACACGGTCAGCAAACTTCAAAAGAAACAGAAATGAAAAATATTTATGCAGGTTTTTTTTGTACCAGAGGTCAGTTTATCGCCCCTAAACTGTTTCCCCGACAACCTTTTCTTGTCTAAGCCGAGCACGTCGTCTTGAAGGTTTTTTGTGATGAAAAGAACAGGGCAAGACACGCATGTTTTATGCTAAATTATATCTGCGGATTATACAGACTCGCTTTCAAAAGCACGGACGGGTCGAGTTGAAAGCGCTTTGATTTGAAAGCCGCTATTTGCATGAACAGACATTAGGAGATTGGAAATCAACAGAAGAACATGCCTTTTTATTCTGATCATATTAAAGATCCAATTTTAAAGAGCCAATACAGAAAATTAAATCCAGCAGGAGGATATTAGAAATTAAAATGAGAGATTTCTGTACAGGCTGTTCTTTACATTCACCTGGTAAAGATGCACGAGCTGTCGTCCAAGTCTTGCGTTATTTAACACATAATAAACCGTTTATCTGATAAATGGCTGAAAACGTTATTCGCTCTCTCACTGCAGTTTTAACACAGCGGTTTAATGTATGGCCAGAGGAGGACGCTGCGTCTCTGACAACAGAAACAGACACCGGCCTGACGTTTAATACTGGCTTTTAATACTTAATGTTTTGTTTTATATTGTTAATATCGCAATTTTTACCAAGTAATGCACGCAATAGGCTACTTGCTCATACGTGTTAGGAAAAATACTATCGAATGAGGCTTTTACACGTTAGCCAAAATTATAGATCAGTTCAATTCATTTATTACCACCGTAATCATCTGTCCTATTTCTTAAAGATTTAGTTTCGAATATAGTATGTTTTATAACTATACAGAATTGTCTATGTTAATGACAGTAAATGTTTTTTATGTTTAATGAGGGGCTTTCCCAAAAGTAACTAAACACAATTAAGAATAAATTAAGACATAATTTGTATGCAATTATTTTTTCCGCTGCGAGCCAGTTTGATCCATCAGAAACGTAGTTTGTTGTGCGTAATAACCTGTCCTCTAATTACCGGTAAAACTAAAAGCTTCCCAAATATGTTGCACCTTCGATTTTACGCATTTAAACCTAATATGAGTTAAACAGCGTCCAATTGAAATTCATTAATAACGATCATTCGTACAAGTAATTAACAGCTCTGATAATAAACACGGGAACAATACCCTAATCAGCGACCGGTCTGAATGCGGCTACCTGCGGCGCTGCGCACTGCCCGGGGTCAGCAGGCCTGCTGGGCCGTGCGTGGCTCTGGAAACATTCCGCGTCTAATTAGACGCTGAAATTCTTCACCCGCGCCAGCGAGTCATTGTACGGTGTCGCTTTTCTTCCCGTCGGTCTTTCAACACGGGGCTAGATTGAGCCTGGCCCCGGGGTTTGTGGGAACCAGGAGAGCCCTTTCACGCAAGCCCTCCTCACATCGACATTATTACATGGCCAATAAAGTTGGTTCAAATGACTCAAACCTGGGCAAAACAGCAGGATCGATTGTTTTCTGCCCCCTCTCAGCTCCCCTCGCTAATCACTCCATTTATTAACCCCGAGTAACCTTCTCAGTTTCTGCACATTAAAATCAGCTAATCCGATCAGCTAAAATACGAAGTACTACCTGTTTTTGTGTGGAGGGCATTATTGCTGGTCAAATAATGGTTTCGATTACAAACAAGCCCAAGGCAAACAGTCTAAAACAGGTGACTTGTTGGTTTTGGAAGGAAAACAAACACAAGAAGGGGATTTGAGTTGGAGGCAGCTGTGGATCCGGCACGCTCAGCTGGTGTCGCACAAAGAAACAGGTGACGGCGAGGGGACGTTTGCACTGCGAGGGTGCGCCGCGCTCTCCTTTCCCTGGAACGGGCCCTCTTGCTAAAATCTGCACCTGGCCTGGTGGTCTTGGCAACACCAGACAACCTCCAGCAGATGTTCGGCCCTCTTTTGTCGACGGTTTCGCTCTGACTGCTCGGTGGGACAAAACTGCTGTGAGAGCTGCTCCTTCTTCAGAAGGCTAATCAAAAGATAACTAACATTCTTTCTCCTTTAGCCCACACTCGCTGAGAGCGCGAGAGGCCACTTGGAGAGCGCGGCACTAGGATGGGTAATTGTGCATGATTAGCGAATTTAATTAGCAGGTGCTCTGTGTCCCATCTGAGAGAATGTAAACAGTATAACACTCACAGCTCCTTGAAAATCTCATATGACCGTCGGATGTTTCTTGTGGTTTGAGCAAGAGAGAAACATCTACAGTGTATAAAGCCACAAGCCACGATCAGTTACATCAATTTGCATTGGTTGCATTTGTTTACTCTCCCAGAGTTTATTGATAAAGGAAATGCAAACTGGTGCACGCGCAATTTTCACAAAACACGCAGTCCAAGTACATCTGTACTCTCCTGTTCCATGTCTGTTTGCCTTGCCCATCCTTCTGTTTTTTTGCCGGAACAACACAAGGACGTCTTCTCAATCAAAGCGCTTTTACTTCGAGATTCTTCTATGGCACAAAATAGGTGACAGTTTTTTGTTCACGAGTATCTCCGTCTCGATTCAAAGGAGCAAAGCATCTGAGCTCGTACAAGGCTGAGGTTCCTCTTTATGTGAAAAGTACCATCTCACGCACGCGTTTCTAACATGGCGTACATAAGGGCTCATGCGCGTATTGACCCAATCAACTCGTTCTCGTTTGCAATGGGACCACAGCCTTGAAGGAGCATTCAGACCACAGTACAGCTCGCTATCGACCGAGTTCGCTCTTCAAAGACAAACTCGATTCATTAGCACAATATTCCGAATATTCCGAATTTGTAAAGCGCTCGGAATGTTTTTGAGCTTTGTAACCAGAGGTCGTGCATGGGTCACTGTCATGAGGACACAAGCTCTCCTGTTCTCTCAGAGATCTTTATTGATCTGTGATCTCACTGCACCACAGAATAAATAAGGTAGAACTTTTCTGAAGAGCCCGAGAGATCTTCAGCGCTGGCTTAGGTGAGAAGAATGTACTTCCACACCATGGAAGCAAGTTTATGGAGACCGGTGCTCTTGCATTCAATTGTGGAGCGTTTTTCAAATATATTCCCATATATTCCCTTATTTTTTTCTCCCCCAGTAATTCTTTCTGCATGCCAGGAAAAATTTATGGATTGCACGACCGTAGCCGTGGTTGCGTTTAAGCGTACACATTTAAAGGTTCTTTAAAAGTTCTTAACAGTGATGCCATGTAGGGACCTTCTTGGTTCCTCAAAGAACCATTCAGTTAAATGTTCTTAAAAGAACCATACGTTTCTTATCTTTTTATAGCCTAAAGAACTGTTTTTCACTACATCTTTCACTTTTGTGAAACAGAAAGGTTCTGCTGGTGTTAAAGGTTCTTTGTGGAACCATACAGCCAAAAATGGAACTATGGCATTGGTGAAGCACCTGCATGCATGCAGAGGAGGATCTCTCAGGTCCTCTTCTCTAGAGATCATACGTGATGAAGCCTCGGTCAGTCACCTGATCTGAGATGAAAGTTGCTGTTTGGCTGCGTGACAAAAGAGAAGAAAGGGGCATTCAGGCTAAAGTGATGAGTACAGAGAATTGACACAACAATACAGACCAAATTAAAGACTTTTACTGCACTCATATACACTCATATACACACACAAACCTACCTAAGCATATCCAGAACCCCGGCTGGAGAGATTATACAGTGTACAGTGTACAGTGTCAGTAACTAGTGATGGATTGAAATACTAGTCAGGTAAAAAAAAATCAAAGGGTTTTGGTTAGATTAGTTTGCAATTATTGGCCAATAGCTGTGCCTGCTTTTTACAAATGTTATATAAAAATGTTGTATGTTCTGTTTTCTGTAATTGCGGTCACACTGATTTTTAGATATCAGCCACTAAAACTCTCATTTCAATCGACCGATGCTAGTAACTTTAACAGTAATTTTATCATTCATCTTCAATCATAAATGACAACATTTGAAAACGTGCATTTTTTGTTCTGATATCTATCTAATCGAGCACTTGAGAGGGTTTCACTGAGATCTGCTCAGTGTCGATGGCTCAGTTCCAGGCTGTTTGGGTTGTATTCATGCTGCTAGCTAATGGCCTAATCCATATCACATTACAAACTGCATGATTAAGTGCCGTCTCACAGCAGGATTAGCACGAGATTATTATGGGATCAGTTGTATCTCCGATCTTCCAGAGACTCTCTCTCTTCAAGTACCTTCTGTGAGCGACATCATATCACATCTGATATACTCAAAAGACTCAAAAGATCTCAGTCAGGCGCGAGGTAACCTGCAGACAGGATGTTTTTATTGTCACTACGGAGTGATTTTTCATAATTCATGATGTCAGTGCTCCGTAATCGTTGTGTTTTGACTGATGTTTTGGGACTACAGACTCTACACATGCAGTGACTCAATAAAGATCGGTGTGCCTACAATGATGACAGAGAGACGACACGGCACTTTCTGTTGGTCACATCCGTCAACAAAGGTGGGACGGAAAAACGCAAGCACTCACAGTCTCAGACGTTCTCATTATTGCCCCCTGAAAGGTTTTATCGCTTCCATCAGAGGCAGGTTAACGTGAGACTGTTGATGTCTGACTTCAGTTAACGCTGAAGGCTGCCTGGTGCCGCGCAGATCCATAGATCCCAAACCAAGTGGAACGTGATCCCGGGACCCCTCCCATTCTTATGTTGGATTGGTTTACAGATGATTGACATTTCCTGGCAGTCTTCCAAGATCTTAGGAATTCTGGGACGCTCGAGCTAGCGACTTGTCGCGCATCCCAGATGAATGACTCGTATGCGAGATATTGTTGTTACAGTAATTTTAGTATCATATCTTAATTTGAAAGGAGTAATGTTTATGATATTAAATTGGCTAAAATAGAAAACTTACTATACTCACCACATAGTACCACCTGTCATCTGTCAGAGTTACTATCCTCTCAGCTGATTGGCTAAACATAAGCAGCTTTAACATGCACTGCGTTATAGAAACATTTTAACATGTAATCATTAATTACATGAGTCATTAATTACTTTTTCTCCTGCTCAGGAATGTAATTAAAAGCATCAGGTTTAGTTGTAAACCTTATATCCAATTTTGGAAAATATAATTTGCAGCAACGAACACAAACGAGCAGATTGTTTGGAAATGAACATAAGCATTAGATATTAACGCTTACAGAAAATATAAACACACACACACAGATTATTTAAGGCTATAGATCAAGGGCCTCTCTACTCAAAAGGGGGCACTGTTACTGCATTACAGATTACAGAGTAATATCAGAGCGCTTTGTGAATTATAAATTAACACACTTCCATACACAGTCATACATTAAAGGGGTTTGTATTAGCAGGCCAGTCACTTCAGCTGTTGGAATTTGATTCCAAAAGCACGTTGTTTACGTGAGGACTGCTGCTTCCCATCATCCTGGTCTTTAGTCTGCTGTCATCTCCATCATGCTGATCAGCGCTGTAGTTCAGGTAAAGAATGGCGATGTTAGTCCACGTCTATGAAGGACTTCCTTAAAGAATAGTGACCTGCGAATAGGCAACCAAAGAAAACCAGTTAGTGTGGAATTTATTAAACAACAAAACAGTATTTTAATGTTTACGTTACTGGCTAAATGTCAGTGTCTGTTGTGGTGTTTTAATGGCATAAATGTTTTTGTATGTTGGTTTCAAATTACTACTACAAAATTAAACTAGAATCATTTTTGTTAAGGATAAATCGTTGTCAGGACAAGTTTATTTTCAATAAATTTGGAAATTTGGGCACTTGTATCGTGTCATATACTGTATGGTTTAAAAATGTGCATTAATGCAATTTAGGAATTACAGTATCTGTTGATCCAAATGATTTTTTATTATTTTTACATGTATTATTTTACACGCAACTTTTGTTACTGTAAAAATATAAGTCGCATGCAACTAAACAGCCTACAGGTTGCCATTGTGACATCTTACATAGTGTGTCAGCATGCCCCACTGTAGACCTGACAATCAAGGAATGTCCCTATAGTAACCAAATAACTTTCATAACCCAGCGTGATAAATATTCACCACGTTAAAATGTGTCACACTTTCCCCCTATCCTGTTCTAACTACAATGAATGTGTAGTTTATAAATGAGTTAAAAACACAAACTCTCCAGCCAAAAATATTGTTTTGGGAAGTCAGATCTGTCATTGCTTATATTGTTTTTACACTTGTATTTAACAGAACTAACCAGGCTTCCCTCTATACTGTGGACTTCTATAAAGACAGAATGTATAACTAATGAAAGAGGCTTCATTGTTACAGAGGTATAATAAGAACAGGAATAGGAGAGGGAGGGAGGGAGAGAGAGCGAGAGAGAGAGCGAGCAAGAGACAGAAGCTGTTCAAACGGATGCAGCAGCACGATTTGTAGTTTTTAAGAAGAACACCTGATGTTTCCTTCCCTCTCCGAATGGAGTACCCTGCGTATCAGCGCCCTCTCTCCCTCACTGCATATTCCTGTTCATCTGACATTAGGCGCTGACTCAGTCCCAAAAGCAGCCAGCACCCCGCTGGGTACACTCCATTACATACTGCCTACACACTTTGTCTGTCATACTAAAAGCCAAGCCTGGGGAGCAAGGAGAGGTTAAAAGCTATGAAATGAGTCCCGGACGAATAGAGCAGGAAGTTTTGGAAGCTGATTGTGCTGATCTGATTGGCCGTGTGGCTGAATCGGAGTCTCTCACATCTAGCTGAATGTATGTAGTGGGATGTTGAGGTGATGAGGTTTAGGTCATTGTCTTTGCGTTGAATTAAAATCATTACGAGTCCATTCAGTTAGTTCTCACTGTTATAAAAGTAATTGGCTTCCTTCAGGATCTCGACTGCTTGAATATAAAAAGTCGATCAGTGTCAGCACTCTCGCTTTTTCTGCTGAAATATCAATACAGGGAGATCTGAAGTTCTGCTTTTTTATATTAGACTACTGGACGTTTACCGATAATATGTTGTATTTTTTCAGAAATCTAACAACTGCCAGGACTTTGATAAAATCAGCGTGTGACAGTTTTGTGATGTGCGTCTGATGTGTAATGATGATTATTTGTCTGACTGTTGAACAGTGTGTTGATAAATCTTCGTCAGCAACACGTTTCCGGTTACATATATCATGCACCAACTTTAAAGAACTCTTTGTCCACTAAGAACACATATATCATTTTAGATGTTGTTTGTGATACGTGTGAGTCAAATCATGTAAAACTGTATTATCACAGCTGCACTCAGCATTAATCATTTATGTTCATCACAGTTTAATCATCACAGTTTCCAACACCTCATGTAGAACCTCACCCGGTCACTTGTGTGGGTCACAGCGAGGTCAAGAGAAGCTGCAGGAGATGCCGAGTGAGGGAGATGAAGGTGACTGTATCTCACACAAAGACAAACACTGCTTTCCCTGTAAAAACAGTCATGCGGAAGAATTTCACAGTCAGACAGACTTCCTGAATCCTTTTCTGTGCTGAGATGCCAAAACGCAGCTGAGAGACAGAGAGAGAATGAGAACATGAGCAAATGAGACCATATTTGACTTACGGTAAGATCAGGTCTCTTTAAATGCTATAGAGACAATAAGAAGCATTAATTTCAAGCAAATGTCTCCTGTTGCTCTCGGCTTAATTCCATTGCTGTGTTAGATAAATAAATAAATAAATAAATAAATAAATAATATATTAGGAGCATCTTTTGTGATTTTCCTGGCCAGTTCTTGGCGAGTTACATGGTCAGTTCAAGAGACAAATACATCAGTTTTTCCTGTTCTAAATGACAAACATTGTCTTAATGCTGCACGGTTTAGATGGATTTACAGTATTTCATGTGGTTATTTTGACGTAAATTACCTTTACCAGTGTGGTAAAGCCTGTAACTATCAAAGTGAGAGCACTCAACAAGTCGTAAAAGTTAAGTTTAAATTAAGATTTAACATTTCCATATGAATATTCTGAACATTAATGGATAGAGAGGGAGGAGAGAATAGGAAACCATATTCATATAAAAATAATAGGTAACGTTTCAGAAATCATCCAGTCTGAAACGCGTGTTGATTGCCGGGAACGCAGGGCGGCGTCACGCCGAGTTCAATTAGTCCACCAATTAGCGCTGGTCCGAGCGCGGCGGGGGCGCGGCTGTATGTGACCGGCGGATCTCGCCCAGCGGTTACAGTCGTAGCGTCCGTAGCAAGTTGATTTACGGGGCTTCGGTGGGCAGTCAGCAAGTTAATTATCGAGGTCTGAAGTCAGCGGCTTAAAGTGGCGACCGCGGTTCACATTCGAGACGCACGCAGCGTAGGGGTACCGCGCAAGCGAGATCAACGCCATTTACAACGCGCCGCGAATGTGGACCCTCCAGCACGCAGGTGCGGGTCCACCGCAGCGAGGCCTCGAAGAACAATAGCACGTGTCAAATATGCATTTAAAATTGCTGTCATCCACCAACCCTTTCTGAAAGCGGATTAGCCGTGACCCTTTTATATATTCAGCATTTATGTCGTTTTTGTAAGTTATTAATTCCCTACGTGAAGATCACATTTAAACAAAATAAAAAGTTACATTTTGCATGAAGGTAATGAAGCTTTTTTTTTTCTAGTATTAAGATTTTTGTTGCACAGTGGCACTGTCATAATCACATTTCCCCCTTCCAATAAACCTGGGATGGGAATCCTTGTTCCTGGACGGTTAGTGTCCTGCAGAGTTGAGCTCTAAAACTCACAAACACACAAATTCATCTAAAAGTATTTCGTTACAAATTACAAGTACTTGCTCAACAAATGTATTTAAATGCAAAACAGCAATTAAATACGCCAATATTTAGTCTAATATTTATTGTTGCCAACAGAAACAAAAGTAGCTAAGTTACCTAGCTTTAGCTAGCAAGCTAAAGTCAATAGTCATCTACCACGTTTATTCACAAGTTCTAGAGTAGCATAGCTGGTTTCTAATTGCTAATCTTCTGTCCTATAATGGCATTCAGTGAGCAGTATCTGATCATATGTTTTACTGTTACTGTAGTTCACTCAAAAATAAAAATGAGTCAATAAATGTCACACTGCAGACATACTAGATTTATATATGACCTTCATCTTTCACGTAAATAATATCCTTGCTTTTGCCAGCTATTAAAAGCTGGCGCCACAACAATAACTTTGAATCTCTTTGGCTCTTTTATCTCGTGACTGCATATTTGTTATGACGCATATGACGACTTCCTCAATAACTGTTTTTTGTTCATTTTAAACCAAAAGTGTTGCGGATTGCAGCTTTAAAGTTGCAAGCTTTTTTTCATTATGATTTTTTTCACAATTCAAAACCATCTGACAAGATTTATTTGAACCAAAATAAGAGTTTTATTTAGATTTTGGGATAAAAAAACGAACCAAACATGTTCACGTGAGGTTTCATAAAATTTACCCCCCATGATTCAAAATCATTAATTTCTTGTATACCTGGAACATATAGCTGAATAACGAAGAGTCTAGGCCCCAAACTTAGAGGTGAGTTTTATCCACAACGATGGAGACAAACAGTACTTACGAAGACAGTTCAAAAACAATTTATGTGCCTTAAAAGTGTGTGTGTGTGTTCACACTACTTTGAGTCAGTTCTACTTTTTCCATGCCAGCTCACTCAATAGCAAAACAAAGGTCAGAAGTTTTAGGAAATGTCACTCATTTCTCCTCTTGCCACTTAGTGGTCTATTTGGCAGGAGGGGGCTTGGCCTGCTCCCGGTCACCGGGGGCAACGGAATAATGAATCACCACGGCAGCAAGGCTCCGCTCTGCCTGAAAGCACGAAGGCAGCCGGAGCAGCGCGGCGGGATGCTATTGTGGCTTGGCCTGCACTATAGGCAAACCAAGCAGGCAGGAGGTCTGGAAATAGTTACAGTCAAATAGAGGCATACAGATGAAGAATATAAGAGAGCTGCTATCCCTGTGGGCTGGAAAGGGGTTTCTTTATTCTTCTCCATGCCTCCCTCTATTTCTGCTTTTAATTCTCTGATCAGATAAAACATACTGTAACAACACACAGTCTAGTGGCAAATTACGGACTGTCTCTAAATGGTACAGTTATTCCAGTGACTAAAGCTCGTCATTATACAGAGCTTAGCGACCGCTTTGTGGAATTATGTGCAATTTTAGCACAATATCAATATGTTTTAGAACAATATCAAACTCTTGGAACAAACTATAAGTCAAGTCAATGGAGAAGTGACAATGATAGAGGAGAGCTGGAGAGCTCTGTGCCAGGTCTGTGCTCTTTTTTGCCCCGGGTGAGGGCAGACTGATCATATGATTATTTCGGAAGGGGTAAACGGTGTCTGAAATCGAGCTGTAGCAATTATCCGAGTTTCAGGTAATCAAGGTAGAGTTGAATAAAGGGTGCAGTCTGCGGCTCTCCACCTCACCTCAGACACCATTACCTGTTCTCTTTCAGACAGCATAATAAGAGCAGGGTAACCCTAACCAGACCTAACCAGCCCCAGCAGGAAAATCTGGTTGTCTGTCAAGTTCATTGTGTCCAGCAGCACAGATATGGTTCCACCACTCTGAAACACAAGACCCCTGGTTTGGAGTTTAAAGAATCAAAGGAGTTCCAGATTAAGACCTGACCTTAGATCAGGGAGAACTACACCTGGTGTGTGTGACCTGTGTGAAACCACTAAACGTCCATTTACAGTCAGGATTCCAGTCCTATGCAGAATACGACACGCAGAACTATAAATAATACAGATTCTGCATGCCTTGCTCACAGGCTCACTATTGCTTGATCCGAAGAGAATAATTAAAGCTTTGAGCTTTGTGAAAGACAGAAAGTACAATAAAAACTTAAAAATAATAAAAATCAAAAAGAAAAAGAAAAAGGAAACAAAGACAGTTTAAAGAGTGTGTTTGTATAGAGATGTGTGCTTCTGTTGCCCCACTTTTAAGGCTGACTATGCCATCAGAAATAATTGCCACTTTTAGATTTTGCTTCTAGGTCATGCACTTTCTTTTTACATTCTTCCTTTTTATTTTTCATGCTCCTCCTTTCCCCTCCATTGCCTGCTCTTTCCACTCTCTCTCTCTCTCTCTCTCTCTCTCTCTGTCTCTGTGTCTCTTGCTTCTAACTGTTTGAGAACTCAACAGGCTCCCCTCATCTGCATTGACTCTGCTTATCCCCATCGCAAACCATCTAGGCAATGCTTACGATCTGGATTCATGTAAGAACAGAACCACAGCCACGCATGGCACTGATTAGAGGAAAAAAACACAGCAAAACACTATTTTAATCGTAAAGTCTTGTTAGGGTGTTTTACAGCACGTGAAACCTGACTGATGCAATTCTTACACCGTGTCTACACCAGACGCAAAAAACAATGACAACAAGACAAACCCTGACAGTGAATGATGCCTCGTTCTTAATATGGGTTCTGTTGTCTTTTGTGCAGTTAAACATTTTTACGTAATATTTTCATAACACTTACACATTGTTTTTCATCACACTACCAAAAAATAGGAGAGGAACTGCAGCAAATCTGGCCTGTGTTTCAAATGACTACATCCACTGTTCAGTTAATTTCCTATATTATTGATTTTTATCCAGAACGAATAGCGGCGCGTGAACCTACAAACGTCATCGGCAGTCTACACCATTAACTTTTAGGCTACACCCTATTCGTTTAGATTCATTTCACTTTGCGTAGTATGACGGCAGGTCTTAATGGAGAGTATCTGTATAACACGCAAGGCATTGTGGTCTATAGAAATCTCCAGAAACAAGAGAGAAATGTAAGAAACCTGCACACACACCCTCACAGGGTGACGTGCCCATTGGCTACAGCACATCATGTACCACTCCAACCCAACTGAGAAAGGACCAAATGGTGCTCATGCCCAACTACAAGAAAGAAAGACTTTGACTTTATCCCCTGATTAAGAGGTCATTATGTGCTAATGAACTGCCCCACGGGGCAACAGAATGTTCTGGCTGTTTTTCTGTACCCTCACCCACTGGCACCTCTTGGGAAACATCCCTGAATTACACAGCAGGCATCATAAATGGGGCTAATTTACAGCCTTTTATTTTTTGGCAGCTCTGACCAACCAAAGGCAAGAGCCAAAGGAGAGATGAGGTTTAACCCACCAGCCAACTGCAAACTGTAGTCAACTGAAAATGGTAGATGGGTGTGAAAGAGAGAGAGAGAGAGAGAGAGACTAGTAGTATTTTGCTAGTCAGTTTATCCTAAAAAAAATAATTATAAATAACCTGTTTGTTTGGAAAACCTACAATACATCTATGCACCTACACCTATGAACTAACGGAAACAAAAAATGGAGGGAGACAATAAACTGGGAACCAAAAGACATGCTGGATATTTCATGCTGGATATTTCATGCAGGTTAGACATGAGACGCACGTCTTGGCCTCGTGCTCCTATTGCACCTTTAGATGTATTAGACCGTTTTATTTCATTCTGCGTGCAAGCTTAGCGCGGATACGAGTTGTTTAAGCAAAGCTTGCGGCTACGGGAACTGCCAAATCCAGACAGGCCAGGGCTCATTTAAAATTAATTTATTCTGATTAACGTATATCAAGTTAAACAGATTTTAAAAATGTAACATTCAACACTGTAGACGCTAACCCAAAAGTAGCATATATGTTATGGCCCCGCTTTTTACACTGTTAAATTTCAGCACCTGGACAGCTCCACACGCGCACTTACTGACAGCCGGTCGACTTCATTGTAATGTCTTTTCGTTTGAACGAATTATTTTCATTTGAAAGAAAAACGTATTCAAAAACATTTCTTTCTGGCAGGTAGAACAGAAATATGGAACACAACACATACAACATACATAAATAGTATGAGCAGTATAAATAAAACCGCTTTAGATGTTTTCGGATTCAGGACATTTGAGGTCTCTGCTGGCGAATGCAAAACAGTGTCCCGGGTAACTACAGCCGTGCAGCTGCGCAGGAAAGCTGTGAAATCCAAAAACAATTGAGAGCCCTGTTCGCCATCCTCTCGCCTTCTCCGGGCTATTTGCATAGTCCGTTCTGGTTGATCGAGTGCCATAGACCGTCCGAGAGACGTCTTTTGTCCGATAATCAGTAAGTGACAGCGGAGTGACAGCCTTCAGGTGACGGATCTCCCTTTGAGGACCGGGTAGAAGGCAGGCATGGATTAACTCACGGGCCTACCGGGCACGTGTCCAGGGCACGAGACCGGGCAGGGGACTCTGGTGAATGTCCGAGGGGGCCCGCGAAGTCACATCTATGTCCAGGGCACATGAACGTCATAATCCGTTCCTGGATGGAGAGAGATGGAAAGATTTCAGGGATGGTTGCTCCGGCGCTTATTGGACACTTATGTGACACTATTTAATTCTGCTCTGAAAATGTTTTAAAATCAATCTAATATTACACTCACAAGTATTCACTATCACTAATATTTGTCCATATTCTTATAGCACTTGTTGCTGTTAGCCCAGAAATAAGATCCGAAATATATGTTGTTAATAACATACTTAATTATTAACATATATGTTAATAATTATAGATAGTAGATTCGCCAATATTCGGTCGGTTTGATGGGTCGAATAAAACTCCATTAACAATTAACAACGCAAATAACGTAAAAATAAAGTAAAAGACCGTACTTCACAACTTACCGCATATAATTTAACGTTTTAACTTATTTTTCTCTGTCTGGTTGTGTCGCTGCCGAAGGTTTTTAGTCTAGTACACTTTATCTGGTAACATTATCCCAAATTAGTTATATAACTGTAATTCACAATTAGGTACCTTGTACATTTGAACTCAAATCTGTCATTATTATTATTAATATTATCTGTATTATTCTGTGCACTGGTGATTTCTTGGATTTGTATATAAGAAATATAAATTATATAAATTATTCTAGTTCTGGGTGTAATGGTACAATGAAAAGTTTGCCTTTAATGAAAACATTTATTTGGTAGATATTAAGGTGAAAGTATTCAAAATTCTGTACGTGATACAGTGGTCAGTCTTTAATGTCTTCTTTGAGGCCTCTTGGCCTTCGGGAAACTTTAGCAGTGATCTCGTAAAAGTTAGACCGAGCCTTGTTTCAATCATTATCTCCTAACCAGGCAAAATTGAATTTGATTTTGGTGAAGCTTCGTAACATTTACAACTTTAAACTACATACACGCGTGTTCCAACTAGGAACTTCCCCTCTCCCTGCACCTGCATCGCCCCTCATTCCCTTCAGGAATTCGCTGATGCTTGTAATCAGCTTTGTAAGGCCAATGAGTGCACGGATGAGCGACACTTCCCAACGGCACAGTGAGTCGCGCAGGCCCGCTGAATGACAGTCAGCGTGGGGCGCTGTTCCAAAGCCGCCACGCTGCCAAATTCCAACAGAGTCCCTCACAATCGCTTCGCAGCAGGTCTGCGCACAGCGGACACTCGTAACGGGAAAAGAGATGGAGAGAGAGAGAGAACTCCCTCACTGCTAAGTCTTGTTTATCCTATTGATTTAATAGCAAAATTGCACTACAGAATAAACCCATAAAGTAGAGAAGAAAAACAATACAATGTTATGATTATTTCGAGATGAGGGAAGTGAAAGAAAAAGCCGTCACCTAAAATATTATACATGCAAGATGTGCACCGCTTTATACAAAACAGCTTTATACGAAAAACATTGAACCACGTCTCGATGCTGAAACGACTGCAGCGCGAAACGCCTCGCGTCTCGTGGAGGGTTTGTGGATTAGGGGAAAAGGCCGCTAGATTGTTCAACATGTCAACGTGTAATTGCACGATAAGACCCGCGCTAGGAATTTATTGGCCGGCTTGTCGTGTCTATTCCGCCCTAATCTGCCGCTGCACATCCATTCTCTGCAATCTGTCTCCGTAATCTTCCGTGGCAGAACGGTAACCCGCTTTTTCTGAGGAGGCAAGAAAATATGCAGGGCTACGATAAACCCGATGCTAATTAGGAACATTTAGGAAAGTGAGCACGAAGGATCGACGTTTTACAAATGACATAAAACAAGCTCATTTTGACAGTTTCACCGCTCTGAACCTTACTGTGTCTAGCCTGCACAGTAAAGGGGTTTCTGGCTGGTGTAGATTTGCTGGTGAGATTGTCGTTATTCTGCGTTTATTTCTAAGAGTAAAGGAAATTGTGAGGGTGAATAGGGAGAGATTTCCCAGTCTGCTGGACGGGTGCCCATGCTGGGCTCGGTCTTTGTGTGTCTGTATGCAAATCAGTGTTGCTAGGAGCAGCTATGTTGTTTGTGTCGCCGTATTTGCAACGACAAAGTATATAGCCTGTATTTGAATGATCTTTAAACAGAGAAATAGGCGTATAAAATAGCAGGTTATTGTTTACGTAACTCGTTAACAGGTAGTTAAGAGGTTGAAAAACATGCAAAAATCATCTGACAGCAAGTTGTAGTTGAAAAGAAGGCGCACAATAATAAAACGTTTTGTAAAAATGTTTTGTAAATAGGCTGTGCGTCGGCATGGTGACAAAATATATCATGGTTATAATAATCAATATATAATGTCATATCATGGCTGATGTTTTTTAATTTGATTTGTTTTTTAATTATAGTTATTTTATCTAGACTTGGGTGGAAAAGATAAAGTAAATGGAAAAATTAAGGAGTAAATGAGTAAATACGGATATTCTCACGGTCGTCTGCAAAAACAAACAAACAAACAAACATGAGGCTAAAAGACCTCCATGAATACCGCCACTTGTTGCTGTAAAGCCCCTGCGTCCATTCTTCCGGTGGGTGTCATTGCAATAAGAATATGACTCGTCGCTGACCCGAGGGTTCAGTTTTTAGGGCGGTTTAATCCTCCTTTCTCCCTGACACGCACTCTCCATTCATCTTAATCCCACTGACACCCCACGGAGGGTACGAGCAACATTTGCTTGGCGGCCCATCGGTGATTCAATTACAAGAAAATGAGGTTGTCAATTTTAGTGAAAGAAAATAAGCCGGAAGGCGAAAGCTGAATTGTGCTTGAAGTGCATATCAAAAGTGGAAATAAACAGGCAAAAAATAATTCCATTGAGGGGTTTAAAACGTAATTATTCCACATCTGGTAGTCAAAAGTGGCTCGCGGGATACCCGGACGCGTTTAATTGAAGTGGGGCAATTCGGGGCTCACATAAAAAAGAGGTTTGTCTTTATTTGTTGTACTTCGTTTTTCATTGGACACACTTTATTTTAAGGGGTCTTGAACTTTGACCTCCCATCGTATGGAATAAAACACAACAACCACGCCAAATTACAGAAGGTTTTCCTACCGTGAAATAGCTTTGTCAGCTGACTAGACTGATAATTTAACTTTAGATAATTTAACTTTGACCC
>JAZGTJ010003137.1:0-37244 GCA_036877575.1 Botia almorhae
TGATGCTCATGGTATCTGATAAACACAAACCGTCCTCATTTCCTCTGCATGCGTGACCGTTTACCTTCTGTCTTCAGTTCGAGAGGGTTCGGGTCATCTATAAATACGCTCTGGACCGAATCCCCAAACATCAAGCTCAGGAGCTGTTTAAGAATTACACCGTGTTTGAGAAGAGGTTTGGAGACAGGAGAGGAATTGAGGACGTGATCGTCAACAAACGGAGGTTTCAGTATGAAGAGGAGGTCAAGGTGAGCAAAATCTCCACAGATCATATTTAGTGACCAGAGTATCATAGAGACTTGGTCTTCAGAGAATTTAGCCAACAATCAACTGCCCAGAACACCACTGCAGCACCCTAGCAACACCCTAGCGACCATATTAGCAGTAGTAGATACCCTAGCAACCACTCACAATGCTCTACCATTGTGGTGCACACATGAAATTCTTGTATAAAGAGACTTATAGATTTATGTATATTGCTGCTGTACAGGCAAACCCACACAATTATGACGCCTGGTTTGATTACCTGCGTCTGATGGAGAGTGACGCTGATCCAGAGACAGTCAGAGAAGTGTACGAGAGAGCCATAGCCAACACCCCACCCATCCAGGAGAAGAGACACTGGAGACGCTACATCTACCTGTGGATTAACTACTCTCTGTATGAGGAGCTGGAGGTGAAGGTGCGATGACATCACAGACTCGTACCCCCATCACTCTGCATCATCTGTCAGTACACCTTCAGAATGCTGGTGTTTGTTTTCACAGTGTTTGTTTGGTGTTTTGTTTAGGACCCTGACAGAACACGGCAGGTGTACCAGGCCTGCCTGGAGCTCATACCACACAAAAAGGTCAAATTAATATTATCATAAAGGGATGGTTCCTCTATATTTTTTAACTTAATTTTGAGGAAAGTTATTTAATACTTGTCTGTTGTTTTTCTGTATTCAGTTCACGTTTGCCAAGATTTGGCTGTTATACGCACAGTTTGAAATCCGTCAGAAGAATTTGCAGAACGCGAGGCGAGGGCTGGTGAGCCATCAGTCATAAACTCTGAATCAGATACATACACTTCACACGTGAGAGTGATGCGCTAAGTCTCTGTTCCTCTCAGGGAACAGCGATCGGAAAGTGTCCCAAAAACAAGCTGTTCAAGGGCTACATCGAGCTGGAGCTGCAGCTGAGAGAGTTCGACCGCTGCAGGAAACTCTATGAGAAGTACATGGAGTTCAGTCCGGAAAACTGCACCACCTGGATCAAGTTTGCCGAGCTGGAGACCATCCTGGGAGACACAGAGCGAGCCAGAGCCATATTCGAGCTGGCCATCGGACAACCTCGACTGGACATGCCAGAGGTCAGACCACACGTTCACCTCTTACATGTGATTGGTTCCTGTCAGCACATGTGATTTTGATGATAGTGTTTTTATACTGAATCTCAGTTTGTTTGTTGAAGAACTGCACATTAAACATCACTGAAGTTTCTCCCTGGCACTGCTGAAAGTGTTCTGATGCTGAAAACATGATTACAAACACATGAGTTTATAAGTGCTATAGACATGAAAGTGCGTCATTGTTTTGCGGTGGTTTTGTGTACTTCAGGTGCTGTGGAAGTCCTACATTGACTTTGAGATCGAACAGGAAGAGTATGAGAACACACGGGCACTTTATAAAAGACTCTTACAGCGCACACAGCACGTGAAGGTAAGAACACAGTAAACACACACGAGAGAAACATGGGCTACATTCTGATGTCACAGTTTGGTTTTATTACAGTAGGTTTGCTGTGTTTTTATATAAAATGTGCTATCACAGGGTTATTTCATTTTCGTTGATTTTACAGGAAGAATAACTAATAGAAATGCTATTAAAATAAAACTTTAGTTACTCCTCCCACTTCTTAAAATTTCTAAATGAATCTGATGGATTTGCTTTGGCTGGGCTGTGTGTGCAGGTTTGGATCAGTTTCGCTCAGTTCGAGCTCTCCATCGACAGTGAGGAGCGTCTGCAGAGGTGCAGACAGATCTATGAGGAGGCCAACAAGAGTCTGCAGAGCTGTGAGGAGAAGGAGGAGCGTCTGATGCTGCTGGAGTCCTGGAGAGACTTCGAGGAGGAGCTTGGAACATTCGCCAACAAAGACAGAGTGAGCAAACTTCTGCCTGAGAAGGTGAAGAAGAGGAGAAAGATCACGGCAGAGGACGGGGTGAGACTCTTCATCATCACAGTTCTCATCTTCTGCTCCACAGCTGCACTTGTATCTGTTATGAACTTATATCCTTAACTTTTTTTTGTCACAGTTTTGTTTCATCATATTTAAAGCAGTTCCAGTCCTACAACAAATGATTTTCATGCATGATCTATTATTGTCATTTCACATTTTTACTCTTTCACTTTGTCTTGTTCAGTCGGATGCTGGCTGGGAAGAATATTACGATTACATCTTCCCTGAAGATTCTGCCAACCAGCCCAACCTCAAACTGCTGGCCATGGCCAAGATGTGGAAGAAACAACAGCAACAGGAAGAGGAAGAAGAAGAGCAGGAGGTTCATTCAGGTGAGGAACCTCAGGAGAACTCAGAACCAGAGGACCAGAACCCTGCAGAAGGCAGAGAAACTAAGTTTGATGATCGTGATGATGATAAAAGCTCCAGCAGTTCCAGCAGCAGTGAGGGAGAAAGCGATGCCAAACACGAAGACAAGACAAAGACAGACGAATGCTGATAGGGACTGAACCAGTGTGCTGCGTCTTCTCTCAGCGTTTGTCTGTTTCTTGCTTTATTACCTTTTGTAACAAAATAAAGGTGAGAACCAAATGTGCTTGTGTAGGTCCTGTTTTCATTTAAAATCACAAGTGATTTTTAGATGTAAAGTTAATTTAAAGAGTTATTGGAGAATCTCTGTGTGTCTAGGAAGTACAGAGTTCTTTGAGTGTGCTAGCCGTGCTTCAGTCATACCGGCACAAGACTCTTAATTCTGTAAAAAAAAAAGTCAAGTTTTGATTCTGACCTCTTTATTCAGTGTAATTACAGTTGTAATGTCTTTTAGTTCAAACATAATTAACTAAATAGAAAACAGTTCATTCAGGGCTGTGACTCTCTGACATGACAGAAGCTCTGAGCTCAGCTGGATGATGATGTGTTCAGAGAGTCACAGCTCTGTGTTATTCAATGTCCTCCGGCCGGACGGGATGAGGAAGAGGAATGATGGATTTCTTCTCTGTGTCTCGGGATAAAGCTTTCCTCATATCTGAAGAGCAAGACAGTTCAAATAAGTAAATGTATCTTAAGACCAAAATGTTGCAATGTTAAACTAGACTTGTACAGAAAACCTGAAACTGACATTACACAACTGACAAACGAGTGAAAACCTCACCGTAAGCGTCTTCGTCTGGCTCGCCGTTACTGGCTGAGTAATATTCTATGACTGTTCTGTACACACTGTAGCCCAGCTGCCTGTACATATTCACAGCCACCTGATTGGAGACTCGCACGAAGAGATCGACAAAGAAACCGCCCTTCCTAAAGACAGCACACATCATCAGAACAGATGATCACTGAGGCATCCACACACACGCTTTACATTTACATGTGTTCATTTAGGAGATTGTTATCCACAGCACAAGACAAAGAAGAGATGTTCCACCTTTCTGAGATCTCCTCCAGCATCTCCATGAGTTTAGCAGCGAGACCCAGTCGTCTGAACTCTGGTGCGACAGACAGAGCGGTCACATGACCGTGCCACTCCTCTCTGGCCACTGACCCTTCAGCTTTCCCCATGACTGCAGGTCACAATCATCACAGCTTACAAATACTTCATCTTAACTGTTTAACTCAGTCGCTGTTTCTGTCCTTCCATTGAACACAGAAAAATGTCTGCTGCATAGTGACAGTCATACGAGCTACATTTATGATTTTCTTATTAGATTGTTCCACAGAAGTCAGTCAGATGGGTTTAAACATGATGACAGAGTGATTAACCTGTAAATGACACTCAACAGGATCAACTGAAACAGGGTTGAAACAGAGATGTACTCACTGTAGCCCATCAGTTCACCGCCTGGAGCTTCAGCGACTATGAAATATTCTGGCCAGTGAGCTAGATACTGCAGGTAAAAGGGAATGCCATACTGTACAATAATACAAGTTAAGAACAAACACTGGATCATGTGTTTAATAATGAAAACAGCCCTAGATGTGCTGTGTGTCTCATACACAATCACGATAAACTGATATATCACAGCCAGATGAATCAGATGATGCGTTATTACAGTGTATTAACTATATCTGCCCTGCTGTCTGGATATAAAAATAAACACTTGTACAGTTATTAATCTGCAGGACTCCTTCTATTCATCTTATGATAAAGGATACAGTCTCAGTCAAGGGATCCAGATTACTGTGGAATACAAACACACACATGATGGTCACATGAACACATGTGCGCCACAAAACATATCGTTAATTATTAGAATAGCACACAACATTTATAAAAGAAAAAACGGACATCATTGGATCTTAATTCGTATTAAGGTACAATCGAGACTTGGATATACAAACAGCAGTTTTGGGACAGTGTACTAACAGAAAGTATCATGCTAGTGGTACCACGTTTTTGTACGTACCATCGTATTACCAATTAGTTTTCGAAAGGTAAATTTGGCCACATGCACACACCTCTTACAAAATAAACCGTGGCTGTACCAAATGTAAACACATGTAAATATACAGGATGTTTAGATCATCCGCAAGATTCTTGAAATAATACTGTGCTACTTTTGTTAATGTAAACACTGTACATCAGCCAACAACATAAAGTCGCACAATATGTGACTGACGATAAAAGAATACTGACTGAGACTCACATATTGTTGAATTTAAAGAGATCATCGCACGTGAAAGCTCGTAATGTTGTCATCTTTCTGTGCGTGCACGACGACGCTCTGACCTTTCACCTCTACGTCACACGCGTGACGTGTCGTCGTCTTTTACAACAGCGCCATCATCTGGCGGCGTGACGTTTTTATTATATTTTATTATATTTTTAACAGTTTTTTGTTCATTGAGTCTTACTCAAGGTTCTTTCAAGATTCTATAAAGTGTAAAAGGAGTTGAAAATGTCTAAATCAGCCAAATGTACCTAAACTCATCCAGCAGTTCACCCTCTGAAAGTGTCTTTATTGTTTGTTCTGTTCAGATGTGCTGTATAATTGTGTGGATTTGTCCTCTCATTTTCCTCAGGTCTGTACAGTAGGTTTATTTTTACTAAATAATAATGTGCACAACAAGATCAAACTTTTGTAAGTAAATAGCTTCAGTTTTGACTATGTTCATTTAAAAACATTCATTGGTGACTCAGCGTTCATAATCGAACATATTGTAAAAATATAATTTTGATTCAGGAGGGTAATTTGTTTGGCAGGTAAATGTTTCAATGGGAAATAATGATGAATTGAATGAAACATGTGAGGTCGCTGAGGTGAAATAAAAATATGTTCTTTCAAATGTACAAACAGCTCTCGTGATATTAAAGCTGAAGTCTGTGGAGTCTGTGTTCTGTCACAAACACCAGCTCAAATGAGAACTAGCAGTTTTCAGGAGGTGAGCTTTCATTGGCCATGCGTTCATGTTTAAAACCACTGAAGCAGTGGAGAACATCAGTGTGCTTGCCAAGCATGCTCGGAAGAGCTCAGACCCTCTGTCTGTATTCTGTCAGAGTTCAGCTGAGCGTGTCTCTGCTCTGCACATGTGCTGTGTTGTTTACAGTGGCGCAGGTGATGCACACACACCTGTTACTGACAGCGAGACACTGTGTGGTCTTGCCTAAACATTTCAGGTTTAAATGAACCATCTTACCTGCTTGAACAAGGTCAAGACCTGCCTGTACGTCTGCTAACACAGCATCACCCTGTTACTGAACACAGAGTTTGAAACCCTGAGAACCCTGAGATTACTGTACACCTGAACATGTGTTTGTTTTACAGATGGAGTCAGAATAGCGAGTTCATGTTGAGGTGGTAACAGAAGGTTTCGCCCTCTACGTAGGTACAGAAGGTACGTACAGTATTGACTTGTTGATAACATTTTTACAACTTCTTTCTTCATATAAAAACAACTGTATATAGCATGTCTCTTTATTCTTTCTATAGATATTTAGATAATAGTTACATTGTGTCTTATCTTCTAATATGCACAAAATAAACATATTGTTCTGTGATATGAATGATTAGTAGGTTGTACAGACACCGTACATGTAATTAGGCTGGTTTATGGTCTATGGACTAGTCAAACAGCCCAACTCATCACTTTTCATAAGCATGATCAGACTATCTTCTCTGTCTCGGGATCAGACTATCTTCTCTGTCTCGGGATCAGACTATCTTCTCTGTCTCGGGATCAGACTATCTTCTCTGTCTCGGGATCAGACTATCTTCTCTGTCACAGGGCTATTAAGGTATTACGAAGGAAACATGTTCCAGCAGCTGTAATGAATAACTGAGACCCCCATAAAGATGAAAAGAAACCTCATGAAGAAAACATTCTTTCATCACCCGTTGGATCAACAATCTTCTTCAGGCCGATGTGTTATTTTATACCTTTGATTGTTTGCCATAAAGCACATAAAACAGGTCCAGACGCTGATTTCCTCATCAGTGAGATAGCAAAAACATATTGAGCTGCTTTAGGAAGCGTCTCCACAGAACGAGAGTCCAGCACTCTCAAGAGAATAAGCGCTGAACTGTATAACCTGTTTATCATCACAATCCATCACAATGTATTCTCTTAGAAAAGAACACAGTAATGAGTCAACCGCATATCCAGCACTGTGCTTGTGTGCTGCAGATGAGGGCTGTATAAAGGGATAAAGAGTTCACCCAAAAATTCCTCAATCATTTATCACCCTCATGTCATTCCAAACCTGTATGACTTTCTCTTCTGTGGAACACAACGTGTCACAGAGAAAACATCTTTGATTTGTATATAGACGCTGAATAAACATTTACTTTTGTTTGCTTATCTGAAGAATCTAATGATATAAGTCAACAACAAAAGGTCAAATCTCGATGGAAAGGTGTTTGAAAGCACCTTGTTTCATTGTTTTCTCAGGTCTCAAGTCTGGGACCTGACCAGGGTCTGGATGTGGGGTTACTCACCGGGTTCAGCTTGGCCCATGATGCTGTCCTGACAGACAACCTGGTCAGGGACTAGAGACACGGGTCATGCGCTTGCCAGAACCTCCTGATAATTAAACCATATAAGTGACAGACGCAACTGAGAAACAGAAAAAAACAGCTGGAGGCTTTGATTCTCAAATGTAAACTTCACTTCCAGCTTGTGTTCATTCACACTGATGAATGGCTTTGGTTTACATTCAGTTAGCTGACGTATAGAATGTGGCCCACTCTCACAGCCAATCAGACGCGAGAATATAAAGATGAAGAAACCACTTCTGAGATCCTGACATGAAGCAGCTCTCTGCCTTTGTGTAAATGTTTCCATATGTCTATAAAGACATTCAGCTGAAGAACTGCCAGTGAATGACTCGAGCTGTACTTCTCTTATATTGCTTAAAAGTCAACATGTGCAGAGCATGTAGGATAACATCTGTGTTAACACAGAGCCGCAGTCTCTCAATCAGACCCGTGTTCTTACGAAGCGGAAACAAAACCAATCACTGATTTAGGAACAGTTTGGGATTTAGGATTTAACTGATTTAGGATTCAGTCTCATGTCTGGAGTCGGCACGTGATTTGTTCGGATCACGCTTTACACACCTGCCTCTGCGGGCGCTTGAGAACCAGTTTTATTATTGTGTGATGTTGGAACTTTGACTTACAGATGCATTTGATTTGTTTAATTGTGAATCTTATTTATCATTAATTGTGCCCATGTGTGTGAACTCTGCACTTTCTGTTGAACTTTTCCAAGAAGGACGTTTCCAACAATATGTTCACAAATGAATGTCCTGTTTTCTGTGTGTGTTAATGCCACAACTGTCATACGAATGACATATAGATCATTAAAAACACTGAGCTTTAACTGTTTGAGGAAAGTGCCATTATACTCCGTTAAACACAATTTTGTCTCTTCAGAAGAGCAGAAGTGATTATAATCATCGTATACGAGTCTCTGCACAAATCTTGATAATGTGCACATGATGTGTTCAGATTCATTTGTGGTTCTGTTGAACTGAACACAGAAGGGTTAATTTTCCCCCATGTTCACATGATCCAGCACACGGGTCGTTTTTCTGCCACCTCATTAGTGCGGCCCACATGGAGAGTTTTAACTAACAGGAAACGCATCATCAAAACGTGGCTCCAGTCACCCACAGGCCTGTGTTTCCTTTGTTTTACTCTCAGTCCTCAGCTTTCATGCTCATTCAGTGTAAACAGCTAAAAACTGTAGCGTGTAGAAACAACTTCAGTTAGTTTATTTAACTTGAACCCTAAATACTAGAGATGCTGCTATAGAGAAGATTTGTTTTTAAAGAATGTATGAGGAGCTCTTGCAGCAGCAGCAGTAATCTGATGAGATGACGTGTGACGGTTCTGATGATTGATGAATCAAGATTTCATCTGACCTGTTCATCATTAAGTGAGAGCTGTTATCTATTGACATATAACCCCATCCAACAGTCTGTTTTTAATCTCTGAAATAATACAGTGTTCCTCAGATCTTCCTCTTTGAGGGAATGAGACATGCTTTGTGTCATGCTTTGAAAACGTCCAATATCTTCAGTCCACAATTCATAATCTAGCATTTGTTTTGAGTATTTGTGCTCCCTTGAGTGATTATTGGACTTAAATATTGGGCATATTGAAAAAGGTGAAGTTTCAATAAGATAAATTAAAGAATTCCCATCACATTAAGTCACATTGTGTGATAATTAAGTCATGTAATGTACAGACCTTCATGTTTGGTTTGAGGCCAGGAAACGCATTATATTTTGATATGTGATATTTTGAGCTTACATTTTTAATTTCAGCTTAAGAGCCCAAACACTTTCTAGAGCTTCTGTAGATCTTCATCTCACTGACTAATGTCAAGGATTCAAAAATAAACAGTCTAGTTACTTAGTTACTTAATACATCACTAAAGCAAATAAAGCAGACAAACATCCCGTCCAGCTCTGTAACAGCATCATTCTGTTGCTCTGGAGACATCTGTAACATTGTCTGTTTGATCTCTGAGAATAGCACATGCATCAAAACATGTCACTCGCACATAAACACTGTCACATCCGCGGCCCATCACAGTGTAAACAAACACACCCTGTGGAATCCGAGAGGGTCTCCGTCCAATCAAACGCTGCTGTCTGAAAGCTCAATGGTCATTTGTCACGTGTGAGGTTAAAACAGCATGTGTGGCGCGCTACAACACTGTAGTTATCTGTAGAGATTAAAAATAGCCCTCACTGAAGGAAGGTCAGGGAACACAGCTAACCCTTCTCCCTGTAGGCAGGGTCAAAGGTCACAGCTCAGCACAGGTTCTGAGATGGTTCTGAGCAAGCACAGGTCACATGCCATACATACAAACCAATGTGTGTCTCTCTGTGTCATGAGCTCAGGCATGACGATTGTTCTTTAAAGGCATATGGACATTTCTCCAGGTCCCTCATGCAACACACAGATCTGTCATTACAGCCCAGAATTCTGAATGCTTTTCATTTATTTAGTCACAGGCAGCGTCATTTCCAGTAGTGTGACAGTGTAACTTATGTAAGAACATACGATCTGTTACACATCTAATATCTAATATAGTGAGAATCCAGTTTTCCTGGTTACTCTGATATTCAGAGGAAGATCAAGAAAACTCATGACTGGAGTAAACACAGTATTTGAGATATGAACAGGGGTTTCGTGTGGTTATTGTGCCCAGAGGTTTGGAAGTGTGAACCCACAGACTGGGGAAACACCAGTAAACACATTTTCCCCAGCGGCACAGAGGAAATGACTCTGCTTTAATTCAGACGAGATGGACACAAGCACATCTCGCTGGCCGGACGCCGAGTGCAACCGACACTAGGTGGCAGTCCTAGCTAAATAATATTCAACATCATTAGACTGGTTCAGCAGCAGTACAGAAGATGTGTTCAGGTCTCAGGGCAGAACCTGACCTGTCCTCTCACAGGTTAAAAACTCCTGATCCAGAGACAGTTCCAGAAGCTACTGCAGTATCATATCAGTGTGTCACTTAATATTCATTTAAAAAGATTTGTGAGTGCTGCTTGATTCTGCATGTTGTTGCTGTGGTGATATGTGTGGCAGGGTGTTGCTATGTCGTTGCTAAGGTGTTCTGAGTGCTTTCTAGGGCGTTGCTACAGAATGTGGTTGCTAGGGTGTCTTGGGCGGTTTGTAACATAGAGATTAGCTTCAGAGAGCTGATGTGGGTTTGAGTGAGAGAATTCCATCAATATCACTGTGAGTGAGAGCTTCACTTCAGTTTCAAATGAAAGCAAATGTTTACAGCTGCTTAAGCTCATAATGTAAATTCTCTCCTGTGACCACATTGTTTGTCTCAGTGAAAGCAAACACAAACTATGTCTCAGAACTGAAACCCAACATATAGATTCAGTTGTTCAAATATTCCATCTTGTTTTTGCAGCATATAAATCACAGTTTCATAACCCGTGATTCACAGTGGTGATGGCTTTCTGTATCGTTTCCTTACAGACAGAACATAGTTCCCTCATCATCTTTTCACCTGTTTACCGGTCAGACCTGTGGATCCTACAGAGAACCAAAATCAGGCTTTTTTATGCTTTATTGATTGTAATCATTTCAGATCTTAAATGTGCTGACAACAGAGTGAGTGTGAAAGAACCGGTATAATGTTTCTGATGTGTTAGCCAGTAGTGGAAATACAGCCAAAAACATTCATCACAAGTGTGCGCACAGTTTTAGCTACACAAACTTGATCTGGTGTGTTGCAAAATGTGTAGTTTCATAAAGCAATGTGTGTGTGTGTGTGTGTGTGTGTGTTTCTTAGTGTTGCTACGAGGGCTTATAATGTCCATTAGCATTAACTACCTTCTTCTATGGTCAGTGTTTGTCTTTCAGGTCTGTCAACTGTCACAACAGTGTGTGTGTGTGTGTGTGTGTGTGTGTGTATAGGGTGATTTTGTGCTTGTAATGTGTTAGCCGAGTGTTTGTGTCTGTGTTTTTGCACTTAGATAACATATGTTTTTGTCTAAACCTGTAAATGTATATAAGATGTATGTGTGTCATTTTCTGTAGTTTCTCAGAGCTGTTGGCTTTTGTATTGCTAGTATATATTCGGCAGTCAGAACAGTGTATTTCAGAATGTGAAGTGATTTTGAGGCCCAAAACAATCAGTAACAATGAGAATTATTAACTGTTTTAATGGGCCGTAACTGCTGCTACTAAAGCTTCATGCTTTTCCCATTCAAGTAATTTGTTTGTAATGAAATGTCGCACAGAGCCAACGTGAGTCCACCAGAAGCCGAGAAAAGTTCTGTATTATATTTCAGCCCCAAAATGAACACACTAGATCACATCAGCACCAAATCTCTCCTACGCACGTTTCATAACTCACACTAGTAAATGTGTATCAATTAGATTAGTCATCATGTTTGGACAGTTTAGAGATTTGGCGGCGGTGTGGAGGTGATGTCATTTATCTGAGCAACCAGTAGGAAAGTTCTCATTTGTTTCAGACAAACAAGCAAACATAACCTTCCTCTGGCATGGGCGAGTTATCTTCTCATGGGGAGTCATGGAAAAACTGTCTGCCTTTGTCATTCTGTCCAGAGGTTTGATTGAAACGCCATCGCTCGCACACACCTCCGCCTGAGGGTCCCAAAACTGAGCATATCATGAGTGACCTACATTATTATCTGCTGTCCCCCTCACTACAGCTGTTTCCACGCTGGAAACTGTGAACACAGCTTGGCCACACGTCAGTCTTTGTTGTAAAGTTGCTGCTATGAAAATGTTTATTTTAGTATGATGACAAAATATGTTTACATTTCATGCAGAGCCCAGTATGTTCCATAAATAACACGGTTGTCAGGGTAACTCAAAGCAGTTTGCGTGTCACCCTCCAAACTCCAAAAACATTACTGGACCAATCACACATTCCTCTGATAAAGTGGTTTAGCGGTCTGGTTAGCACTCGTATATAAATGTAACTGTTTATAATTGTATCTGGCTATGTGGCCATTTGTTTCTTTAGTAGGAAGTCAAAGGTCATGTCTGACTGTCATTTAGCTCAGAAATGACGTAACTGTGACTGCCGGAGTTGTTTTGAGACTGAAAACCAGGGAGAAAAGATAATATTCAGCCTGTTTCAAGCTTGCCTCTGCTTGAAAAAAATGCACCCCTCATTGAAGAGGTCAGGAGAGGGCAAGACCCTCGAGGGTCTGTTTCCTGCTGCTGATGACAGAATGCTTTAGGTAGCCACACTGAGCAGTTCACTAACTGATCCTAAAACAGCTGAATGTGGGTAGTTTATGACTTATGAATGAGAGTCTCTCTATGGACTTCCTGCGGTCTCTGCTTGTCTGGACAGATGCTGAGTCCCACTTCAGTGGTTCATCTTGAGAGAATGAAAGAATTTACCTGATGAATGAACATTGACCAGAACACAGTGAGACCCTCCAGAACACAGTGAGACCCTCCAGAACACAGTGAGACCCTCCAGAACACAGTGAGACCCTCCAGAACACAGTGAGATCCCTCCAGAACACAGTGAGACCCTCCAGAACACAGTGAGATCCTCCAGAACACAGTGAGATCCCTCCAGAACACAGTGAGACCCTCCAGAACACAGTGAGACCCTCCAGAACACAGTGAGACCCTCCAGAACACAGTGAGATCCCTCCAGAACACAGTGAGATCCCTCCAGAACACAGTGAGATCCTCCAGAACACAGTGAGATCCTCCAGAACACAGTAAGATCCTCCAGAACACAGTGAGACCCTCCAGAACACAGTGAGACCCTCCAGAACACATGGAAACCCTCCAGAACACAGTGAGAACCTCCAGAACACAGTGAGAACCTCAAGAACACAGTGAGATCCCTCCAGAACACAGTGAGACCCTCCAGAACACAGTGAGATCCCTCCAGAACACAGTGAGATCCCTCCAGAACACAGTGAGATCCCTCCAGAACACAGTGAGACCCTCCAGAACACAGTGAGATCCCCCAGAACACAGTGAGATCCCTCCAGAACACAGTGAGACCCTCCAGAACACAGTGAGATCCTCCAGAACACCGTGAGACCCTCTGCTGGCCAGAGGCATTACAATTACACTGTCTGAGATGAGATTTGGTTTGGCTAGTTTTAAATGAAATTTATACTTCAATGAGGAGGAAAACCCAGAAATGAACATTTTGCCTTTTTCTTCTTAAATAATCTCTTCTTCATAAAGCTTAACAAGACCAGACATAAGAGACCAGAAATAAAAGCACACAAGCTGTATGGAAAACTGTTTTTGTGCAGTTATTGTCACTTTAAATTCACATAGATACAATTTAAAATCCATGGAAGAAATGACAACATTTGTAACAACACGAGTGAATAAACAATGACACAATTTTCATTTTTGGCCAAATTGTATCTTTTATTCTGCAAGACAGCTGTGATGGTTGTGTGGTTGCTTCACTTTTAACTTGTGTGGCTGATGGAACATCCAGAAGATACAGATGAGTCTCAAATAAATCAAACATGAAGTTTCTTTTTCTGCCATATTTTCTCAGAGATTCACAATCACATCAGTATATGTTTTTTCAAATTTATTCTACCCACATGATCTAAATCTTGCTATTTAAATGCCATAGAGATGTTACTCCACATAGTTTGATCAAATGAGCCAAGAACTTTCTGCTGGATGGTTCTGAGAGGTCAGTGTAGAGTTGAAGCTCAGATTTATTACAGCAGCAGACGTACAGTAATCAGAAACAGATATCAGTGTTTTACAAACTTGTCAATCTAGAGAGACTTCAAATCAAAGCAGAAAGCGTTCAATGTTCATACTTTGGTTTATGTGTGATGTTTGTCTCTGCCTTCATCCAGACCACAGTCTAATGAGCCATTTCTTCAAGTGTTCGTGAGAAAAGTTTCTCACGAATGAGGATGATAAACGGTAGTAAACATGTACACAGGCTGATTACATACAGAACAGCTTTAAAACTGCTCAAGAGCTTTTCTGATCTTAAGCAAGATACCCACACAAATGTTAAATGTTTTGTAATAATTCAGACGAGCAGTGTAGCCTGACTGAACGATATACGGCTAGTTATGTCACATGATATTGTGCTCGCTATCTGTCCTTCTCAGCGAGTGACTTTCTGTTAGTGACTTAACTAGATTTTCAAAGAGCAGCTGGACTGTAGTTTAACTACTTTAAATTATAAGCAGCTTGTAGCTTAACAAGATACAGTTTCAAAGAAACTTCCTCAACACCCCTGAGAATCATATTAAGAAGTCTTATTAAGTCTACAAGACATATTTCAGAGTAAACGGGATATTCGATTAGTAAGAAAATGAAGGACGGGGGTTTATTTTCTCTGTAGAGGATTCATTGGATGATGAAAAGTGGGTGTTTCTTTTGAATAAAGTCAGATGGTTCGGGATTATGTGCAGTAAAAACAATCAGCTGGAGAGGATAATCAGTTCAGAGAGCAATTGATCATATTTAATGACGGCTTATAAACACATGAAGAAGAGTAAACAGACTCAGTTCTGATCTGATGTTGACTGAAGCTTTTCTCCCGCCCTGTTCTGCTGGAGTCCCTTTATTTCACACTGAACTGTCCCTTGAGTGATGAGCACATGTGGGCAGTCCAGATCACAGATCAGTTTCTTTGAAACATTCTTTGAAAAATATTTTAGCACTTGTTTGTAATTGCCCATTGTTCTGTGAGCTGCTTTAGTATCTCTCACTAAAACTTGGATTTTACAGATCTAAATAAAAGCAAATATGAAGCTCTGATGATATTATTATAAGAGGATAAATGTGTGGAATAGTGAGAACTTCAAAGTTCCGGTGAGCAAGACTGCAAATGACTGATGTTGAATAATCTGCACATGTTTGCAGGATGAATTGTGACTGCACATCTCCAGCAGTGAACAGACTGACACCTGATATGTGCAGAAACTTAAACAATGGCTGCTGTTAGTGATGGATGGGTGAGTGTTCTGTGAGTCTGACCTCTTGATTATTTGAACAAGAAGCAGAAACCTAATATGTAAGAGCTGAGATCAGTAGAGAAGCTGTGGGTGGTGATGGTTCAGTGGTTAAACATCAGAGCTGAAGTCCAAATGTTAGAGGTTCAAAGCGCAGACAGAGTCTGACTGATGAACCGAGTTTCTGCGGCTGATCTTTTATCTTTAAGTCATCTAAGCCTGAACGCTTGTCGACTCAGATGTGTGATGTGAAGTTATTTGTGATTGAACATGCTTCACTGTAAAAAATCATTTTGAGTGTTTTAGTGTTTCTGTTCAGTACAAACATCTCAAGCAAAAACTTACTGAACCAAGATGACAAACAGTAATACTGATTGTTTTTAGAGATTTATGCCTAAACCAAGAATAAAAGCTGTTTGCCAGTGGGGTAGAAAAACCTAAATTAATTTACAGGGAAAACAGGTTTTCTTCTGGTGTGTGTGTGTGTGTGTGTGTGTGTGTGTGTGTGTGTGTGTGCCCTCATAAAGATGAGAAACTAAAAGTTATTTTGGATAACCAGCTAAATGGTAGAAAATCACACCGGGGCTGAACACACACACACACTTGTGACTCAATGTGGAATCAGTTTCTGTATTGTCTGTTTTTCCGGTGGCTGGCACAAACATCTGGCAGGAGAATACAGCACAGCACAAATGATGGATGAAAATGTTTCATTTGCACCCAAAACATTTTAATTCATTAGTCTGATCACTTAACAGAGTCACTGTTGTTTTTCTGTCCAAGCTAAATTCCTCGCCAGCATGAACTTTAAACCCTGAACTTCTCAAAGAGAGATTTATGGGGCTGAAGTCAGGCACATATATTAGACAGAAGAGAACGTCTTCATGATACTTCACAAGCCTTTGATGTTACTGTTACACGTGTTGTAAAATGAGTGGAGAACGATTGAAGTTTGAGGATCATGTTTTTCAGTCTGATGTTACAGTTTGTGTTTGCAGGAACATCTGATGTGGGGTAGAAACAGAACCATATAACAGCACCTGGAGAAAGCCTCAGAGCTCCTCATCTCATCTCCGCTCCTTCCCTCTTCCTTAATTACCAACAGAGGTTATTAAGTTAATGAGTTGCACCTGACTAACTGTGTTTGCTTTGTGTTTGAGTGCAGTAGTCGTTCAGGTCTGGCCTTAGAAGGGAATTCAGCACATTGTGCTTCTGTAAGTCATTAAAGATGTTATTTACTTCCTCTAATTATTACTGCAATTAGTTTATCAATAGGAACCGAACATAATGTTACACAAACAGTGTGTGTGAGGTTTGGAAGGTTCTGCCGATCTTTAAAATCTGTTTTATTTTAGATTAACGTCTGATTTTCATCTAAGTAATGCCACATTTGTGGTTTGCCAGATTTTTACAAAATTATGTGCTGTGTGGAATTTCCTTTTGAAGCCTCACTTCACACATCTGAGACACACATGAGCCCGACAGTTTGGGTGGGTGGAGCTGTCAGAACTGACACAAAATGAAAGGAGTGTTGTGAATGTGTTGTGAATGTGTTGTGAATGTGTTGTGAATGTGTTGTGAATGTGTTGTGAATGTGTTGTGAATGTGTTGTGAATGTGTTGTGAATGTGTTGTGAATGTGCAAACGCTTCATTAGAAGAAAGTCTCTGTACACAATGATGGCTGCAGTGGGAACAAACTTGTTAACTTGTTGATATACTCTGATTAAGCCCCTGCCGTGACTCTAAGATCCACCAGCACTGTCAGGTTGATTTTCTGGAGCTCTGTGATTGGCTGATGATGCTTTAGCTCAGCTGCTGGCTGGTTTTGTAATCGTGTGTAAACATGATGACTCTGTGACCTGCTGTTGAGGCGATCAGCAGAACACACAACAGTAAATCAGTCGAGGTCGTGTGGTAAAGTGGGAAATGAAACCCACTCGCCTCGAATCAAAACTGAATCCCAGGAATGAAAATCAGAGGCCGACATGCGGTTCATTTAAGAGCCTCTGAGAGGCCGAGAGCTGTTTTTCATATCAGCCGTCTGATGCCACATGACATGTGAGGCTGTAACAGCATCTAATTGATGTGTGTGGACAGAACAGAGTGAATAACTGCAGCCGATGAAGAGCAGCGCTGGAGGTGAATCTGAGGCATCCAGTCTGCACTGAGACCTGCAGGGCTGCAAGAGCCGGTCTGAGGTTTGGCAAGGCTGGTTTAGAGTTATGACATCCAGACACACTTAATGTCTGTTGGTTTGGATGAGTGAGAGCAGACCAAACAGGCCAGACTCATGCTGACCTGAGATCTCAGGAAACATGTTGTCTTCTGTTAGCATACAATACATTTAGCCGCCACAGAGTTAAGGTTTGCATAAAATATTGCTCCCTAAGTGCGTCTGCATGCGTGTTGCATGCCTGTGATGTTATTGTTTAAGACATGTGCATGCTTGAAAATGCTTGAAAATGTCGCCTGCAGGTGTGTTCTCACGTATGTACGTGTGTGCACGCGTGTGAAAATACGTTGATGTAATGGTCACATAAGCTAGGCTAGCACAATGTCATGCTAGTGAGGTAGCATGTTGTTCATAAAATGAGAATGAAATATACAGATGAGGTGATCTCACAGTGCTGGCATGTTTCTGCAGTCTGTTTTTACACACATGCCCTCAGAGGGCCACAGCGTGCTAGCTGTTTGACATGTTACAGAGCTTTGTACATGGTTAGGATCATGAGGTCATATCTTACAAACTAAAAGTGAGAGACACAACATTTATTTCTATTGAATGGCTAAAGTACTGCCTGTTGTATTAAATGATCAGTAATACACATTATAAAACGTGTCAGTGAAGTATTGTTATCTGTTATAGGAGTAAATAACTATGTCTCTTCTCAGCATCGTTTCTGTTTCTGTTTCTGTTTATTTGTACCATCTTTATTTGCTTGTCGGATGAGATGTTTCCAACAGCTGGAAGGATTCTGAGATCCTTTCTGAGTCAGATATGCGAGCTGAATCTGTTTTTTCTCTCATTAAAGACGAGAGTTCACTCGTAATAAATTCAGTATCATCAAGGTGCCGCTTGTATTTTGTCATCAGTCCAAAACAAGTCCTAGCAACAGCAATGCACCATCCAGAACCTTCTAGTATCATGGCCACAATGAAAGCACCATGTACATTTTTAATGACAAATTTATACTATCAATGTCTATGTTGAGTCCTGGTGCTCATGTGGCTCAGGTTTGAGTCCAGCTGCTATCTCTGCCTACATAATTTACAGAAACGTTTCATAAGGACTCTGGATCTGGAGTCTTTAAAGAAACACATTGTTGGGTGCGATGATGGTGTTCCAGTCTGCTCATACCACAGATGGATTGAGATGGTATGAGAAGTTTTTCCCTGTGATTCACACGTTCCCGAGCGCTCGCTGTAAACGCTTGTTTAAGTTTCCGGGAAAAACTGGTTACTATAAAACAGGTGCATGAACTGGCATGCTGGAATGATGCTGAATAAATATTTTGGCACTAGAGAGAAAGAGGAACAACACACCAAAAATGATTAATTAAAACAATATCACTGAGATCTGAATAAAAAACAAAATGTTTTGTTTACACTCATCTAGACAAAAACAGAGAAATCTGAAGAAATGCCCATGACACAAACATTCTTTGCTTTTATAATAATCATTTTACACTTATTGGCAAACTGGTGTGTGTGTGTGCGTGTGTGTGTGGTTGCGTGTGTGTGTAGAGATTTCGGGCTGATGGATTTGTCTGTTCTCCAGAGAAGCTGCATCAGTTCAGGTCTGAGCTTGTAAAATTCTTGCCCTGCAGTTGAGGAGCTTATGTGAGATACTGCAGTTAAAAGAGTGAAGCGTAAACAAGACTGATGTCTGAACTTCATCAGTTACACATCAGTCAGACCTCTGCTCCTAAAAACTGCATTTAAATAAGAATGAAGCTGAAAGTTTAGTTCAGTTTGTGTGTTAGACACTGTCACTGTATTTCACCTTATCCATCTCTCCTCCTGAGTTCATGCTTTGTTTTTTCAGAACTTGTGTTCTGGCAGTGTTTTACATGCAGCTTAGCTGCACTGGTCTTCTTTAAGCAGAGATGAGTTCTGCTCATGTTTATCTGTGTTTTAATGTCAGTTGTGCTCTCATGACTCATGATCACTTATTTAAAATCTCTTCTATAAGGTAGACAGCATGATGATGATGTCTTCTAAGTTCCCTTCTTTCAGTAGGTGAGTCGAGTCTCTTGTGAGGACACACAGAGTCGTCTGAATGAAACGGATAAACATTGAAAATGTTTCGAAGAAATGTCAAAGGGGGTTTTAAAAACATGACTGAATGTGGAAAAATGGGCAGAGTTTTCATTTCTGAGTGAACTGTTTCTTTAAATATTTATCGTGTCTTCCTGTTTTTAACCTTGTTTTCACACTTATTTTATAAGATTTTACTCATCTGAATATTTGAATATCTCCAGTGTAAGACATTCAGTGTGTATTATTGCTGTGTTTTTGTCATGGATGTCTCTGCAGTATATAGTGAGATTTTCCGCTGCGGTGCTCTGAGATTTCTAGTGCTAGTTAAAAAGCTTCCGTCATTGGCTGTCGTCTTCTAGACATAACATACAGTGACTGAGCTCCATCTGATTGGCTGACCTCGAGAGGGCTGCTGTGACTCTATAGGTCTTCAGAGTTTTTACTCCGCCTCCGCAGAGACCTGGCGCTCCAGGCAGTCTCTCTCTCCTGGAAAGCTGGAAACACAGAACTCCTCATTTATAAACAGTGATTGGAAAACTGTGCCTGGTGGCTGTTCCTCAGTCTGTTTCTAATGTAGACTGCTGCAGGTTAACATGCATTGTTCTGTGGATGCACCTTCTTGATATTTCTGTCATATGTGAGTAATTTCCTGCTCTGAGTCTTTTTTTCTAGAGTTGTGAAGAAGAGAATATTTATGATGCCCTTTGTAAGTTAAAAAATTTGGCACGTTTAAGGGTGTACTGCACTGTCACTTATACAATAGGGGGTGGGGTCAAACCTCCAAACCAAATGTATTAAACTTTGGCACATCTCGCAGCAATTGTGCAACAGACTGGCTCGCTTAGGAATAAAGTGGTTTTACTTTCCTAAGCGAGTGAAAAGCCATCTACCAATGCCCTAGCAACCACACAGAATAGCACAGCAACCACTCAGAACAAACTAGCAGTCACCTAGCAACTGCCTAGCAATGCCCCAGCAACCACCCAGAGCACCAGAGCAACCTAGACACACTGCCTGTTATACTTAACTGTCACATTGTAGGGTTGAAAATGTTTGTGGATTTGTTTAAACTGATTGGTACGGTTGTCACGCGTGGAAACAGAATGTATCACACGGTCACAACGCTGTATCAAATCAAATGTATAAATGTATCTGTTTTTCCATGGATCACAGTTGTTAATGCAGACATCAGAGCAACATAAGACAAATCACACGAAAGCCATAAATTTGTATTTTCCACGCGGTGACATCACTGAACTAAATGAAAACTGGATAATATCATGAAAGAAACAATAAAAGAAAGATTGTGGAGCTCAGACACGAGTTCTTCTGCAGATCAGCTGTGGTATCACTTCAAGTGTATTTAACATTTTACAAAATTTGCAATGAACTTAATCAGCCATTTAAACAATGTCATAATAACCAGATATTTAAAGAGTCATGAAACCATTACAAGCGTATGAACACCAACTGTTTTCTCTCGACGTTTCAGTGTCTTTTACAGCGAACACAAAAAACAAACCACAGTGACAACAGGGCCAGTAAATGGATCTTAAACTTTACTGTCTCTGTTTATTTGAGGATAATTGCTGATGGCAGATGTTTCCATGAACACGTCATTTGTGGTGTTTTGCACAAACTTTATTCAGCTGTTAATGTATGTGATGGGAATTAATGACATTTGATGCACCAGGAAGAAATACAGATTTGAAAACAACATAAACAACAACTAAAAAACGTGTAAGACAAAAGCTGAAATTACACACCCGGCCTTAAATTATGAAATGTTTATGATCATCTGGGATTCGTGTCTAATGTTTGACTGGAGAAACAATTCAAACAGCTGCACAATTCACTTTTACTCTCAGATTCTCTGATCAAAACAGATTGTTCACAATGACAGATTTTAACCTCCACATTTAAAACTCAAACCGAAAACATTTTAACAGATGAAACAAAAAGAAAAAACAGGAAAATAATACATTTTACTAACTACTTAATTACAAATGCAGCTGGTGTTACTGTCAAATTGCGGTATGTGTCATTTCTGGACAATCAGACGTGATATGAGAGCAGAGCTTCAAATAAACCAATCACAGCACGTCAGATATGATCAGACGGCAGCGTCAGACAGACATGTTCCCAAATCACGAGGGTCTCAACCAAAGCAAGTACACAATAATTCAGTGTGTTCTTTCCTCTACAGAAACTCATGTACCAGAAAATCATCCCTCATGCTCGTCATATTTACAAAAAACATTTAATCAATCATAATTATTTCCCTTCATAAAATGTGCTGAATTAGGACATTCAAAATATTTACAAATATTCACAAACAAATATCTTTAATCTTTAAAACATTTCCTGTAGATACACAGTGTAATCATTTCCATTGACTGTGTCAGAGAAATGAAACCTCTACATGTTGTGTTAGGTGTATAATGTGTGTTAAACGCAGTAAGGGCTCAGTGTGGACACACACTTCAGGCTCTCATTATATCAGCAGATTGTTCTGTATGCGCAGACCTCACGTAAATATGAGGTCATTTTATGAGAGCAGCTGCGTCCTGTGTTATAAGAACTTTTCCCTCATGATGCTCACAGACTCGAGGCTTGTTTCCGAAACCCCTCCCATCACTCAGCACATCTATATGTCACTGATTTATCAGAAGACCTTCATGAGGAACAGAGGAGCATCAGCGCGAAGACAACATATAAGACTGAGAACAGAAGATACTCTTAATTTCTTTGTGTCAGTGTGTGTCATTCTGTGATTGAGGGTATGAAGAACACAAGTGCAGATTTATGATGTTCCTCAGCACAAGTTTTGTCTGCAATAAGTTTCACACTTTTGTACGTAAATGACCTCAATGATTTTTGATGGTCCAGGTCATAAGTGACGCACTTTACAAACTCAGTGACTGTGTAAAAACTCCTGGAGGATCTGCAGTTATTCTGAGGGAGGAGAGAAAGATTTACTTTTCCTTAAGAGAGTTTAAACTCCCTGTAATTCATCAAATAAAGTGCCACAGCTGGATTCAGAAACAGAACCCTTTACATGCCTGACGGTGGATTAACTGAATAGTTTAATCAGATTCTGTCTCAACCTCCGGCTGCACTTAAAGTTTCTCATGTCACACACACACACACACACACACACACACACACACAGCACTTACATTAACCCGAGCAGTCAGTGTAACAGTGCTTAACATTCACAGTCTCTGGGGTCAGAGAAGGTCAGAGGTCAGCATTGTGAGTGGTTTCTCTGCGGGTGAAACATGATGCCAGCAATGTTATCTCTATAGTTACAGCTTTAGCCTCATAGTCTCTCATTACTGAAGGTTACTGAGTTCATGGCCACTGAATAGTGTGCTACATTTAGTGTACGATGAATCACAGATATATGTGGAAGGTATTTAGGCAGTACAACACACATCACTGTTGCTCTCACAAGTGATGAGGAAACAGCCGCGTTCTCCACGGCAACAGCTTACAGGCAAAACTTTGCATTCTCCACAAATTTCACTCCATAAAATAAAGCATGATAATAACTGCATTCAAACCATGTACTCATTAAATTTTATGCAGCAGATGTATGCTTTTATGAGTTTGGAGTATTAAAGTACACACACACACACACACACACACACAAATGCCACTGTTGTTCTTAAACTGGCTTAGCAGGTAATTAAAACAGTCTAAATTAAAGATTTATTTGCTTGCGTCAAACAAATCTGTTTGATAAGCAGGAAATCTCAATGTTTTATCAGATGTGAAAATGATGCAGATTAAAAACTGTTAATCTGCATCATTTTCATTGACAAAGATTAACTGTGTGTTACTGTAATACATTAACAAATTTACCACCTGCAGTACAGATTTCAGCACCAGCCACTAAAAAAATCCACCCGGTTTCCGAGTCTTTAACACAACCCTATTTTGCCCTTGTTTCATGTAGGTTTTGACCTTTAACCTCTACATTTCTTTGCTCATTTCAGCATTTTTCAGCTCTGCTGCAAAATCAACAGTTTATGTAGGCCGCATTTTAAGACACTATTGGTGTGCTCTCGTGAAGGCTGTTTAAGGTAACCAGGATATTATGAGTTTCCCACTCTTGTTATCATGTTTCCTTTAGGACAGTCAAGAAAATAAGGAAAAAAGGAATGCCAGGAAAAAAGTCCATCCAAGATGTTCAACAAAGCGGAGAAATGTTGATTATATGAAATCCAGTTGATTCAAAGCAGAACTATAATGAGGAAACACAGTGAAGTCTAAACATCCAGTGCACAACTTCTGTGGCCTGTTACAGTGTTCATGTTGAGAACACTGAGTCTAACCACACGAGAGAAGTGACAGCAGCAGCACGTGTCATGATACACGCCAATGTTTAAAGCACAGACTGCAGGAAAGATTTCCTGTCATCTTTCACTTGCGTCAGATACTAAGATAAGAACTTTTCAGGCGTGTCGTTTGCCGACGACTGATTCACTAAACAATCTCAGCAAAATTATTTTACAGAATAATAGTTTGCATTGCTGATGCTCTGAGATGAAGAGTATCACACTTTTATATTTAATTGCATGTATATTTTTAAAACATTTTAAATTACCACTGGATTTTGGCATCTCTCTCTCTCACTCACTCTAGTAATGGAGTGTCTTGTTGTTTATGTATGTTGTGCAAACGTTTCCTTTGGTATGTGGCAGCATTGCTCTCGTATGACTTTCATCTCTGCAGATGTGAACTTCTGGGCAGGGTGAGACATGGCAAGTCCAAACAGCATCTAGCTGAGAGCAAATGATTATTTTGTACATCTACAATCAGCATCTCTTTCTCTCTCTCTCTCTCTGCAAACACATGAACCTCAGCTTAAAGGCTCATCGTTTACTCAGCGGTAAAAAATTACTCAGAACATTCACTGTGGAACATTCAGAAAAACTTCTATCTGTTCTTACTACATAAAATCCAGAAACTGAAGATTTCTGACATGAAATTGCTCCCTTTAAAACTGATAGGAAAAACAGCCCAGTTTTATATTACATTACAGCTGGAAAGTTATAAATCTAATCATATCCAAAATTAGCCTGTCCTACTTATTTTCTGAATAAAAAAATATATATTATTTTTAATATATCAAAATAATAAAATCAAAATATATAAAATATTGTATTTTTATATTTCGGAATATCTGTGTGAGGGTATTTTATGGAGGTTCAAGGTTGTCACTTACTGGTCCAAGTCAGAAAAGCTCCACCCCCAAATATTCGATTTGGTTCCTAGATTTGTCTCAGATGTTCTTCAGTGTAAGTCTGCAGGATTTCTTCTGTCTGAAAGTTATAAAAATGATCTCTCTCTTCTAAAGCCACATCATAAGAGGATCATTATTATTATATGTGCCCGTCATGAAATTGTTGCTCTATCACCACAATGCATTGTGGGATTGGCAGTAAGTTTGGCCAGAATAAATTCTTTTACCTTTTGAAAAGTCAGTCAGAAGCACGTCTACAATCCTCATGGTGATCATCTCAGTGTGGTTTAGAATGTCTGTAGAATCTGTACCAGCCGTTAGCATGACATCTGATGAGGGTGTTAATCCCCGCGCGGACATGATGCTGATTAAATTATATCAACCAGGATATCAGATCTTATACAACCGTCACGCAACATCACTTATCTGGAAACCATTAAACTTTATGTGTTTGTTTATAAGACTTTAAGTTGGGAACAAACAAAAGTGTTTTAGGCTTGTACTTTTTGTTCTTTTTTCACCTTTGAAATATTAGTACTGATACTATTAGTTTCACTACCAGAACACATATCTGACATCAGTTTCTGCTGCGCTGGTGATGCCATTGTTCTCTGTGTTTCAGTCAGTTGACAGCCATGGAGAATCTTCAGTTTTTATAACACTTAAATAAAAAAAAAAACTTCTAAACATTTCTGAGTATCTTCTGTGAACAGGGCTGTCATTCAGTACTGTGGTACAGTCACAGTAGTTTTCTGAAGTGCTGCAGAGATACATCACAACTACACATGCTGGCTTCATTTTCATGATCAGAAAACACATATCAGTGATTCGGGCACTAAAGGCAGTGTGTTGCCCAACCATTGCCTGCGAAGCATTAATCTTTAAAGCGTCTGTTTCAATGAATGCATTTAAAAGAGAATGAATTTCCTTTTGTAACAGCTTGTAAACTTCAGGGATCTTGTTTTGGGTTTGTGCCGAAGTTAAACCAGATCACGCTCATCTCTCGAACCGTTCACCTGCGTGGCTGTGTGATTGTTTCCTTCAGCTCTGTGCTGCAGAACTGATTCATCAGATCTCCGATTCATCAGATCTCTGATTCATGAGATCTCATCAGCAAAGGTACAGTCTTTAGCCCTTGTGAGTTTAAACAGGATTATCACAAAGTAAATAAAATGTTATAAAACAGAGACCAAAATGTCACAGAGACTTTGGAGAAGCTCTTTTTCACTTGTTAAGGGCCAGAAAGCAATCCCTTAGCAACACCCTGGCAACCACATAGCTCTCCAGTTTTTTGATGAACAATCACCACTTTCAGTAAAGGTCCAACTCAGGTCAAATTTGTTGTTCAGTGTGGTCATGTCTGTGGTCTGTGCAGTTACGTTTGACCAGAACAAAAGCATTTTAGTAATGTTCAAGATTGTCTGAGATTATATTTTGTAAGCAGTCGGGTAATATTCCTTCAACAAACAGCTCCAAACCCAGAGAAATCAGGTCAAACATTTGACCTTTTAATAAAAGCAGTTAAATTTGGGACTATTAAACTGATTAAAGACAGAGAGCGATTTTGTTCTTTTATTATGATTGTTTTGTTTTTGCATATAAAAATACTCTCGTTTCTAAACATGCAGAGGCCACTGTATTTGATCTGTATGATGATTTTAAAGAGGAGTTTAAAACTGTGACTCTGTTAAGCTCAGCTCTGTTTCTTTTAGCATTTGTGAGTGAATACATTGTCTTGTATCTTTTAACTTCACAACAGAAAACAGAATATTTATACAAACTGAATATTGATACAAAGCTAGTTCATAAATTCTTTAACATCATCTGTAACATCTATTCTGCCCAAACTGTTCACGTCATACAGATTTTATATTCATTAACCTTCAACTGGAGTTCTGCTTTGTTTACATTTACTGCATATTAAAACCATTATTATTCTTCACACTGTATGGATTATTATCACATCTGCAGTCTGTTATATTACATACGTACATAAGCAATGTGCTGTGTGATTAATCAAAGCAGAACTCATAAACGCTTCCTTTGTTTTCACTGGGGAATTTTCCTCATTGTTGGTGTCCATTTCCAGCAATTGTCCAGTCATCTTGAAATAGAAACAAACTCATGATGCGTCACATCTTCCAGTACTTCATACTGTATCCAGCACTGTAAGTGTCTGTCAGTCAGAGCTCCAGCTGTGTGTTCTGTCAATGATCTTCAATAGCCCTGAACTGGCCGTACTGGATTCTGTCATCACCGGTATGCTGCTGCTCTTCTGCAGCATGAACCTCCACTCAAGCCCAAATATTCCAAAAATTACAATGAAATACTGAATCATAGTGGATCATGTTTACTCTGTCTAAACTAATATTTATATAGCGTTCACATAGCGTTCAGAAATAACAGCTTCATGGGACTTTTACTTTGACGTCTTTAAACGCTTTGAGATGGTCATGTTTACACAGAAACACTTTCAATGGTATTACACAGGCATGTTCCTATTTCTAGTTTATATTCTCCGGTTTAATATGTCCTCAAAACTGTTGGTGATCATGAATCACAAGCGTTTAAAGCACTTGTTCTTTATGTTCCAAGCAATGTAAACACATTTTGCTTGATGACTGTCATGTGTAGTTTCAGACAAACTAATAAACAGACTTCATCTGACGTTTTTTTAATGACCTGATTGAAGGAAGAGCTGAACCCTATACAGAGACCACAATAACAGGGACTAACAGCCATCCAAAACACCTTAGCAACCCCCTAGCAACCCCCTGACATCTGACCACTGTAATCTAGCTTCAGGAGTTCAGATAATGTTCAGATAATGATAATGTTATTATGTAACAATGGATTTAGATCAGACCAACAAGTGTCTCTGATCCGCAGAGGAGCTGAGGTGAGACAGAATGTTCTCTGATCCGCAGAGGAGCTGAGGTGAGACAGAATGTTCTCTGATCCACAGAGGAGCTGAGGTGAGACAGAATGTTCTCTGATCCACAGAGGAGCTGAGGTGAGACAGAATGTTGTATGTGCCTGTGAGACACAGAGACTGATCCCAGAAGAACAATTTGAGACACGAGTGCAGCTGCTGTGAGTTCTGCTCACTCTGAGCGCTGGACCAGCATCTGGTCTCCATGCACGAGTCTGAAGACATGTGCTGCATTTATTTTCCAGCCCCTTGCAGCGCTAAGAAAACTCGAGGCACCAGAGGAGGTGTGCAGTGTCACGAAACCTCACTTCTCCTTCACTTAACAGTTTTCTCCTGGAAAGTGTTTTCTGACCGGCGACAGATTTGTGATGCTGTTTTTAATGATATATATGGAGTTCTTGGTGACATGTCAGATGTAAAATCTGACAGCACATCTGTAAACAGTTTCAGTGGTTTAGAAAACAGCTTTGCTTCACTGCTGTGGAATGTCTTTCCTCTTTTTTTTGCACAAAACTGACAGCCACCTAAAACACCTTTAAACAATCGCTGAAGACGCTGTTTTGTCTATCTGTCATTATTTTGGTACAAGAAACATTTAAATGAACCTCAGACGTTATGATTCATCCTCACCTGGGTCAGACAGGAGGTTTGTCTCATTAATTCTCCCCCCTCACAGAGTAAACACTCAGTCTTATCTCCACACGTCTGTTTGAGACGTCAGTTTTCAGGTATGTGATAACAGACTGATGTGTGACAGATGGCCCTTTTCTTCACCTCTGCCAGGCTGCAGGTCGTGTTTTGGGGTCGTGTGATTAAGGAGCTGCACGTTGGCACATGTCAGTGTTTAGGAAACACGCCTCTGGCTAGAAAGATCAGTAGGGGGCACAATTTCCTTTTCTTACTCCTTTAAATGCAGACATTAGAACAGAAGTCTCCGACCAGTCTTGCATTTGACTGGATTTTTTTATCGTTTCTTTGTTTTGAATACAACTCTGAAATTAAAAAGTACTACATTAACAAGATTCCCTTTTTAATTTGTTAGCAGACAGGAGTCGTCTGTCTGTCTGTCTGTCTGTTTAATATAACTATATGAAAACTACAGGTTAATGCATGTTAAGCACAGTGAGGAACTCAATGACACTGCTGTTCTGTCAGATATTTAAATGCTGTTACGCAACTCTGAATCATTTGAAGTTCTTGGAAGAGTTTTTCTTCTTCTACGAAATCTCATATAAAGACTTGTTGGTAAACCGTTACAATAAAATGCAGTTTCCTGAGGCTGCTGATAGTTATAAAAATGCAACATTCATGAAGTCATGAATGGAAAGAATCAGAAATAGTTCTTGATTCTTTAAGGTCCTCATTAGAGAGTGATATCACAACACCAGCAGTAATTATCCTGCTTGAAACAGCCGTGTGCTGGAAACAGTTTCTCTAACATGGAAACGACATGCAGTTGGCGGATTCATCAGTGTTTAAAGCAGGAATTCTTCACACGAGCCAAACGCTCATATTCAAACCTTCATTACAGATTCTCTGGAACAGACTGAACCAAATAAAACAACAGGGCTGCTGTTTATCTGATAACAAACAACAACAAGCCACACGTTTCACATGATCTGTGCTGATGTTCATGAACAATCCTCTAACCTCATGCTACAGTCGGACCTAAAGCGCCATTGTGAATCTGATCGAACTTCTGTCATCAGTTAATGAGTTAATATCAAGTCACTTATACACGGTCTGGACTATTAAATTGCCTTTTGTTTCTAATAAATGCTTTCACACAAATACATTTATAATAACATATTAATACAGTAGTTATTTATGAGAACACAACAGAGATGTGTATCAGTGTTACAGAGAGAACATCAGATCTTCAAAACACAACAGAGATGTGTATCAGTGTTACAGTGAACATCAGATCTTCAGAACACAACAGAGATGTGTATCAGTGTTACAGAGAGAACATCAGATCTTCAGAACACAACAGAGATGTGTATCAGTGTTACAGAGAGAACATCAGATCTTCAGAACACAACAGAGATGTGTATCAGTGTTACAGAGAGAACATCAGATCTTCAAAACACAGCAGAGATGTGTATCAGTGTTACAGAGAACATCAGATCTTCAGAACACAACAGAGATGTGTATCAGTGTTACAGAGAGAACATCAGATCTTCAGAACACAACAGAGATGTGTATCAGTGTTACAGAGAGAACATCAGATCTTCAGAACACAACAGAGATGTGTATCAGTGTTTCAGAGAGAACATCAGATCTTCAGAACACAACAGAGACGTGTATCAGTGTTACAGAGAGAACATCAGATCTTCAGAACACAGCAGAGATGTGTATCAGTGTTTCAGAACATCAGATCTTCAGAACACAACAGAGATGTGTATCAGTTACAGAGAGAACATCAGATCTTCAGAACACAACAGAGATGTGTATCAGTGTTTCAGAGAGAACATCAGATCTTCAGAACACAACAGAGATGTGTATCAGTGTTACAGAGAACATCAGATCTTCAGAACACAGCAGAGATGTGTATCAGTGTTACAGAGAGAACATCAGATCTTCAGAACACAACAGAGATGTGTATCAGTGTTTCAGAGAGAACATCAGATCTTCAGAACACAGCAGAGATGTGTATCAGTGTTACAGAGAGAACATCAGATCTTCAGAACACAGCAGAGATGTGTATTGATGTTAGGGAGATAATAGATTTTTTAAAATAATTCAGCTGTAATGTATCTCAATTAGCAGGGCAGCTGTCACTTAATGGAACACATGAAGTCGTGTGAGAGTATAAATGTGAAATATGAGGTTCAGTGGCAGCCACATCAAATGACCCGCTTGTTCTCTCTCTCTCTCTCTCTCTCTCGCGCTCACTCATATTACCTTGATTTACTGCTGTCACTTTCAACACTTAGCCTGCAGTCGTCTGTGCTCTACAAACTGACATGATTCTATAATCATCTGTAGACAACATGGGAATCTGTTATGACTGCAGTACTATTAAAACATATTATTCATAAAGTTGAGTGTAAACCGTTCTTAAATTACTCCTGCTTTCTCCTGAGAACTTTCTTTGCATTTATAAATGATGTGATTTTATCAGCAGCTGTGCAAGTTTAGTAGCCAATATGCATTAAAATACCAGGTCAGGAAAATTGTGTTGCCTCTTTACCTCCTGACACACAGATTTTTAACAAGAGAGTTCTTTGATCAGTGTTCCAAAAAAACTTTCATTATTTTTATCATCTGTCACACAAGATAAAAACTGCACTGAATGAAATGACTAATTACTATGATTACCATTAACACCAATTTGCTTCCATCATATGAACACGCCTCCAACTCTAGTTGGCAGTATAGAAAAACCTCCATTTGGTCTCCATTAAATCTCACTGTTGTCTCGGAGAAACGACAGAGATCTCATTCCTGTGTGTTTGAGACAGCGCTGTGTGACAGAATAAATGTTCTTTTGTGCGTTGTTGCGTCTCTTGTTTTAATCTAAAGTTGGCTGTGTGTGGGAATGAGATGTCAGGGCTCTTGGGAGAAGCAGCTGCAGTAATTGTTGCGTGTGGATTCCTCTGAACGCATGCGAGAGCGACGCCAATGAAACCCATCCAACTGTCACAACTAAGACTATTAAAAAACATATATAAAATCATCTTTATAATGCACAGCTACTTTTAAACCACCATCAGTGGAGAAAGATGGTGTAGTTACAGCCTCCACCAGCAGGGGCGCACTGGACCAGTGTTGACCAGTTAAACCCTAACTGACCACTCTGCTACAACAAACAGTCCAAACAAGCAGATTGTCTGAAGTGAACTGAACTCCTCAACTCTGCTTGGAAAAGTCTTGTGGAAGTATATGTTTGATTATTGGGCAGCTCGATTAGTGGAGACTGTGACAGACAGTAATGTAGTGCTTCATCCCGCAATACGGCTACTTTTTTGGAAAAACAGCTTCTTACTGGAAACTGTAAAAAAACGGTAAAGGTAGCACTGGTGTAAAATAAATTATTAGCATTAATATTTGAATGAGTGACTCTCAGCCTCCCTTCTGCTCAGTTGCAGATTAAGATGTTCTGAACACTCAACAGAGTAAATCTCTCCAACATTAGATGACAACACACTGCTGACAGACACAGCACTTCTCTGCGTCACAGCTTACAGAGAAACATACCACAGCAAAGAGGGGATTAAACCCATTTGGTTATGAGTGTGTGTGTGTGTTACTGAATATCTGTATGTACTCGTGCTTGCATGTTCTTTGTGCACTTCAGAAGTTCATGATTTACACATCATATCTGATTGTACAAGATTCTCTCAGAGGACATAATCTGAAAAGATTCACATTCTTATTAAAAATCTGATTTCTGTATCGGTTAATTAACGCAAACGATTAGTTAATTAATATTAACCAAATAAACTAAAATCTGACATGATATTAACACGGATTCAAACCGAAACCTCTATTGTAAAAGCTTTATCAATTGAACTAAATATACCAATACAGACGTGAACGCTTAAAACAAACCACATGATCACCACCAAAATCCTGCTGGTGCCACTGGAATGTCTCTCTCTTCACTGGTGACATGGAGTGACAGAATTCAGACTTCCACTGAACATAACAATGGAACAACTGCTGTCTTCCTTATTCAAAATCTCCACTCTAAACACTGTTCTTGCTCCACGTCCAGTATGGTGCTCAGGAAATGATGCAGAAATGTTCTGCCTCCACTGACCACAAGCTTTAGTTTTTCAAAGGCTGTTTGGGAATGCTGCAGTTTTCCACACTGTGTCTCACTTTCAGGAATAAGACTTCTGATCTGGATGATCTAAACAGAATCGAAACATCTGACCAAATTTTTCTCTCAAAATTGTTTCATTCAGATCTGCTGTTTACTCTCTAGGATCTGTCTCGGATGATCCAGATCAAACGTAAATGCTAAATACAGTGTATATAACATCCAAACTGCATTTAAAGGTAGTCCAAACGTTTGTGGTGTAAATGCAGTAATATACAGACACAGTTGAGGACGTACAGTGTGCAGTTATGTAATCAGACTCTCTCTCTTAAAGAAATCACAAGGGTTCACTGTGTAAACAGATCTTAAGTGTTATTATGCTTCTATGGTGAAGTTACTTCAAAACAGACACATAATCAACTGTGATGCAACTGGAACGTACAATCCCAATCCTGGGATGTGTCTGATGCTGGTGAGAAGAGATGTGGGCAACTTATCACAATATGAAACTTGTATGTGTCATTCCAGAGTATTAATTAAATGTCTCAGCCTTTAGTCTTCTTGTCTTGCTTGTGTTTTTTCTTTGACTACAGCTTGTACGGTATTAAAATGATAAATGTGCTTTTGGACAGTCATGGCTCTTTAAAAAGTAAGTAAAACATTTCCTAATTTGGACAGGCCTAACACTTGGCAGGAATTACAACTAAAGTACCTGCTTAGAGAAATTCAGCAGTACTGGATCCAAACTTAAAGTGGGTTACATAACTGTTTTTACTTAACTAAACTTACTTAACTAAACCTTCGCTTTGTTATTGTATTTCATAAAGCATCTTTCCAATCCACATACAGTAAATCCAAACACTGTTATGAATGAAAGAAAACAAACCATCTATCAAATACAACAACATACTGCATTTATAATGAGCACTGACTGAAAGTTCACAAGATTGACGTTTCTGTTGGTGGAGATGTACATTGCTTTTATAACTATTAACTTTCTTAAGAACTTCTGCCAGTATGAAGATATTATCATCAATAATATCAATAATAATAATATATATTATTATAATTGTATAATATATGTATTATAATAATAATAATAATATAATAATATAATATCAATAATATAATAGATATTATTATTATAAGATATCTGCTGTATAAAGACACAATTGCAGTTGGACAGCTGTGGTTCATTTATTCGGGCACAGCTGCAATTAATTGATTTGGGCACAGTCGTTCCTGGCATTATAAAAGCATTGCATTTAATTAATCTTTATTGTTTTGTTCTTCTGTTGAACTCCGTTAATAATATTCAAATGAACAAAATAAAGGCTGTTTATTTAATGTCAATCTGTCACCTCTACCCCTGAATTCTCATAATGTAATGTGAAGAAATTGATTTAACTCTCGTCAAGCCCCGCCCACCAGGAACATGACAGTAAACAGGAACATACAAAATAAGTCACAGGTAAAGAGTTCCAGATATGTCTTGACAGTTTTCGTGAGACGCATCACCCCTCAGGCACACGTGACTCTCATTAGCAGAGTTAACACACACGACTCAAGAACCTGGACAAACAAATGAAGGATTCTGCTCATGGAAAATGACATTTGGTGTTGCTCATCACTGAAGAACCGGGTCTTGTGTTCAAAATGGACTCCACACTCTAATTGTTCATTGTGAAAAGTAGCATGTGGACAAAATCTAGAGTCTGCAGGGGATGAAGCGTCTGGCTGGCGGACAAAGATTAGTGATAAAAGAACGTAAACACAGAGGAAATGTAGCTCAGATGTTGGAAAATCTACTTCAGCCGCAATAATGATGAATAATGAATCAGGTTTTGATGGTATGTTGAAATGAATGCAGCTTGTTCCCTGCAGACTCAACAGCTGCTCAAACGCATCTCTCCTCGTTTAGGTCGACGCTTTAAGTCCAAAGTGATTTTATTAAGACTTTGCCCGTGAGAACCTGCAATCTGGCCAAAATACATACATGTGAGTGATCCAAAGACACAACTGGCCTCTGAAAGCCCAACACAGAACTAGACAGAACTTCTGCTCTACTCCAGCAAAGTCCAAAGTGACATTTGTGGTCGTTCAGACCACCCACAAATCATTCTCTGATGAAAACTGTACACAAAAAACTACAATCTGATTGGCTGGATTCACTGAAATGTTACACTGTATACAGATTCTTCTACAAGTACCCGACTGCAACAATGAGCACAAGGTTTTTGACAAAGCCTGCGGGTAAGTGACATGAAATCTTCAAAAGATGTTTGCAGTGTTGTTTAAGTTTTGCTAGAAAATGAGACGGGTAAAGAAGTAGAAGGTAAATGACAGCACTATTCCTGCACACCTGTGTATTAGCTGGTGTTTTAAAGCTGATGTCTGATCTCCTCATCTGAGGTTTTAGAGACGTCTGCAGGCCACCAACACTGACGTCTGAATGAGCTCTCGCATTAAAGCTTTGTGATCATCTACCGTTTGTTTAGTCCAAAGTGCTTCTCTCACTCAAATGCCATCTGTGTTCTGGGCCAGAATCTTCCCATGATCCCTTGCAACTCTTTACCAGAAGGAGATCTCTGTCAGAGAGGTCAGGACCTCAGAAACTCCTGTGTTACACCAGACGTTGTGTTTTCACCCCCGTCAGTCGTGCGTGATGAACGCAGACGCTCACACGCAGAGTCTTCATGTCTTCAGAGATTCTGCTGACGTTACAACATCACTTTAGATCTGAGGCTTTGTGTTGATGTGTTGATTCACAGATACTGTTGCAGATACTGTACAGTAGTGTTGATTATGATCTTTTCACCACCCACTCATTAACATTGGTGGCAACTCCCTTCAAACCAACCAGAACACAGAAACCACCTAGTAACCACTTACCCTGGCAACCACTTAGTAAATGAGAAAAAGCTATTTCTTTTAGGAACTGAATAATATCTTATCAAAACTGATTTCTCTGATGTTCCTCTGAAGTGTAAAAACCCCAGCCAGGGTAACCATGGAGATCGGGTGATAGAGAACCGTTTTGGAAAGAAAACTGATAAAAAGGACCCTTATCTCTGTGTTTACTGCTACACTAGTTAGTGGTAGATAGTGGGAGGGTTAAAACTTATTTTATTTATCAGTTAAATCATCTCATGGTATCAGCAAAGAAGAGGTGGGGTCACAGGGCTTTTTAAATATTACGAGGACAAAAATGTTTACAAAAAATTGTGCACCAAGAGTGTAAACAGGGTGAAATATTGAGGTAAAACAGGAAATCATCTCAGGTATTTAGAAATTAAAGTGCCAGGCTTCATCTGCTCTCCAGAAAGTGTTATTTTATTTTACTGGCAAGCAAACGCTTCACAATATCCTGTGAGAATATCAGAGGCTCTGTTTTCCCTCTTGAGGAATTTAAAGAAATCAATTACCTCAATGAAAAGTAATTATAGCTGAGAAAAGCTGTATCGTCTTTCATATAAACATTCATCTTAAATTTCACCTGTCATCACATTCTCCATCACTCAGCTCCTGATATGATCTGAAGAGATGAACTGATGAATTGGGCCCATTGAACTCACTGATATGAGGATGAGGTTCTGGAAAGATCCGGAACTCTATTATTTACTGAAGCCAAACCTCCTGCAAATGACATCAAGAAATATAACATTACAATATGAATGCATGACTGTTAAACCGTTAAAGAAGAAAATTAAAGCCGTTTTGAAATGCATGTGGCGTATTTCCAAGTGAAACATTATATTTATCTGGAATATTTTAGACTGGGACTTTTATTCATCAGCATTTGATTGGATAAACATGTTTGGCTACGAAATCATTGGTTATATTATTTTCCCCGCCCACATGTCATGTTATATCAGCGAGGAGTCATTTCAGAGGTCAAAGTTCACAGTTCACAATCACAGATACATTTATATAAACAGGGTGAATTTTTAATGTTATTTTCCAACCAGTTGTACTTAACCATGACAAATCAGCTGGCAGACATCATCTGAGTTCAATCTTATATACGATGATCACGAGCCACAGCACAATTAGTTTGTATTTCCACATAAATCCAACAAAAACAAAAGCAGGGATGAGTGCAGAGCAGCTGCAGCAAACAAACACAGCGGGCGAAATCAAAACAGCCTAAAGAACACACACATGCTTACAAGCTGATGTCGGCTAATGAACCAGCACCATAAAGCACCATAAAGACAACAGTGTGCTTCAGAGACTGATTGAAGCCTCAGATGATCCACCATAACAACTGAGTTCACTGATATCACTGCTGGGTAAACGTGAGCTGAACTGTATGTAACTGTATGTAATGAGTTACTGCTGAGTTATTGCTGTATAGTGGAGTTATAAGTCTGTCTTAAAGCACGAAAGCTGGTGCTTTCCTGGGATTTGGTCCATGTGGTTCATATACTGCAGATATCTGCTGAGGTCTGTGGATGTGGAGAAGATCAGAGGTCATCACACCTGTAGCGTTTGAACTTTATTATCGATGAACACCGTACACTGAAATCGACACACTCGTGTCTGTCTGCATGTATCAGTCTATCATATAGAGGAATCAGTGAATCAGGTAAATTCATTGATTCTGAAGGAGGTGTTATATGACTTTACTACACTGACAGACAAACACACACACACATAGACTTACAGAGTGAACCGCAAGCTGCATCTAAAGACCCAATATTCCACAGAGCGACAAGAGAAGGTCATTTACAGTGGTTTAAATTTGTCAGTGTTTCCTATAATGGCCCTCAGTTCTGCAGAGCACTCATACACTCCTGTAGATTTCTCATATATTGCACATGTGGTTGGAATTAGCGGATTGGCGATATCTCGGATCTGGAATTTTCCTTCAATACATACAGCC
>JAZGTJ010003138.1:0-37241 GCA_036877575.1 Botia almorhae
AAAAAACTCATCGGATCTGCACGATTCACACATGTCCCCCACACAGCCGTGAAAAAGGCGGCATCCACCAAAAGGCGCGCCGTTTGCATCCCTGCAGATGGCAATCATTGACACCCTTCACAAGAAGGGTAAGCCACAAACATTCATTGCCAGTGCTGTATCTAAGCATGCTAACAGAAAGTTGAGTGGAAGGAAAAAGTGTGGAAGAAAAAGATGCACATCCAACCAAGAGAACCGCAGCCTTGAGAGGCTTGTCAAGCAAAATCGATTAAAAAATTTGGGTGAACTTCAGAAGGAATGGACTGAGCCTGGAGTCAAGGCATCAGGAGCCACCACACACAGATGTGTCAAGGAATTTGGGTACAGTTATCGTATTCCTTTTGTTAAGCCAGTCCTGAACCACAGACAACATCAGAGGTTTCTTACCTGGGCTAAGGAGAAGAAATGGACTGTTGCCCAGTGGTCCAAAGTCCTCTTTTCAGATGAGAGCAAGTTTTGTATTTCATTTGGAAACCAAGGTCCTACAGTCTGGAGAAAGGGTGGAAAAGCTCATAGCTCAAGTTGCTTGAAGTCCAGTGTTAAGTTTCCACAGTCTGTGATGATTTGGGTTGCAATGTCATCTGCTGCTACAGTCATTTTAATTGTCTAATATGTCGGTGTAAAATCTTGAACCACAACCAACAGGTGGTCTTCATAAACATGTTTTACTTTTAAGTGTTTTAAGAGATAATGTAAAGGAATAGTTCACCCCAAAATGCAAATTCCGTGTTCATTTCTCAGCCTCATATCTTCTTCAGAAGATATCTTCTTCACAAGAGTACACAAGAGTACGTTTATTAATACATATGCAGTTGGTTAGTTTAAATATAATGGAAGAACATCATGACTAACTCTTACTTGATCAAATATCAAAGAATGTCAGCAGGAAATAAATTCAGCTCAGTGACAATTTTATAAGTACAGTTATCAGCTCTGGTGAAACACAGCCCCATATTTAATCATTTTGCAGCAGAACTGAGCCAGCCAACATCACTTGTGTTGTTCATGCTACACTGGGAGCTTAACACTAGTCACAGCACAGAACAGCTTTTAAATGTATGAGATACATTTGTATGAGGCGATCACCTGTACATTTGCGTTTCTTGAAGTTGTCTTTGGCAACAGAACTGCTGCTAATGTTAAGTAAATGTGGTCCATGATGATTGTGTAAAACAACAGAGCGGTGTGCTAGATGCTACAACTGCTACTTCCGCATCTTATACCAAGAGTCACTGTGTTGCCATGGTTTGTTGCCAGTAAAAACCTAACAAAATGTGGATATGACATCATTGACGGGCAACATGTGACGGGATGGCGCACTATTTAAAATTGCGAATTTCTCTGAATTACAAAAACTTGGAAACAATTATGATAGTTTAAGTACACAATTGAATAAAATATGTGCAAGTGGTTTTTGGATACTTTAATACAAAAATCTTACATATTGTGCCTTTAAACAATCAGTAAACTGTGTGTGAATGCCTGGTGGTCACTGTCTGTGTTCACTGGATATGTCGACTGTACCCCCAATCAAAGTTGGCAGGATGGACTGTCATTTTATTTTCTAGAAAATACTTTTTAAATAGACAAGTCTTTCCTTTCTATTAGACATGCACAACACACTATGCCTTCCTGTATCAATCTGTTCCACTTCATTGGCATGCTGTACATACCTCGCTATAGATAGGCATGCTGTACATACCTCACAATAATATTGAGCTGGCAGCATCCAATCAAGTAAGCTGTTGACACTCAATTGAAGTGTCTTTAGTGGCTTTAATAGAATTTAACCCTGCAGATAAGCGCTGCATTGGACAGAAAATGAACGCAGAAATTTCAACACAAAGTGCCAGTGATTGGTTTTTAAGCATCTTATGTCCAGTAACAACCTTACACACCACTGTTCCTGTAGTAAAACCAGTAATTGTACAGTATACCAGGGTAATGATATTTATCACAATACCTAAATACATTATATATAAAAGAACATGACTATCCTTTATTGTGCTGGAACACAAAGACCCTCTTAAACTGTTGCCCAGCAGCTGAAAGCTGTAGTTCTTTAGAACAACACTGTATGTCATAGCTTAAGATTTGTTTAGGATTAAAGGTCTTAACCAAACTGGTGATCAGAAAGGCTGTCCACATGTAGCATAACTAATACAATGTATGACAATCTGTGACTGCATCTGGGTTGAATTTAATATTGATGCAGCAGGTGTAAATAAATGACAAAATAAAGAAATAACTGAACTCTGCTCCAAGGCTTGACTGGTTTGGGACATATCCTGCATATTGTCATATTCATTTTTGTTGCTCTCTTCTTTGTTCTGCTTACTAATAGACACATATAAATTTACAACATATAAGGCATAATGTCAATGTTTATGTTGGTGTTGTCCTCCTACTACCAAAATTGCATTATTAAAAATGATAGTTCATGGAAAGATGTGAGTAGCTTTTCCAGATAGATATTTGTTTTCTGTGGGACAAGCATATGGAATTATACCTCAGTGTTTGGTAAATTATTGAAATTTTTCAGACAGTCTAATCCATCCTTTTTTTAAATATCAGCCTTGTCTGTGTCACAGAATGACCAGGCTCCGCCCCCATTTAGCGTTCGGGATCACCTGACTACTAATCACCCACACCTGATTCCAATCACCAGCACTATAAGAGCACACACCACAGTATCATTGTCTGGTCTCCACATTGAAATTAGACTCATCTCTATGCACTGCTATTTACCTGCTCATGAATATCTGTATTCCTGTTCTCTCCATCGTGTTCTCCAGTTTGTGTGTGTGCTCCAACGATCCCTGTCCTCCATTACCATCGCCAGCTACTGGAACTCATGCTCATAACCACCATCTGGTAACTCATCTGAATACCCGTTTGAACTCTACTGGACATTTATCTACCATTACTCTTACAGGTAAGTATTACCTGTGCCTGTCAATAAATACGTTGTTGGTTTGAAATCTAACCTCTGCGTTTAATTTCCGTTTTACAACATGCCTGACAATTAATTTTTGGTGGCTAAAAGATCATATTGTTCTATTAACCAGCTAAAGGAAATCATAAAGCATCTGTGTTCTGCGTGCAAGGAATTGCTCTTTGTGTTTCTGTGTAGCTCCACAAGCACTTGGATTAGCCTGTGGATTGTTGCTAAACTGATGTTAATACAAACATTCCTATATGAACAGCAAGACCGTGCCTACAGTCCAACTAAAAGCACTGATAATAGACACATTGCACAGTGGATATTACTAAAGACACGTCAATTAGAAAGAGTTGCCATGATCGATTTGTGGGGTCGATATAAAAAGGATAATACATTTGTGTACAAATTAGTATTCATTTAAAACTAACATACTAAATTACAAAGGAATTAATTATTTGCTATTTTAATGGGCAATAGAAAGTGTAATTATAAAAACAATGTATCAATGAAATATTAATACATTAATCCAAATATTAAATTCCTAAATAGTTTAAAAATTAAAATGGATTTACAAAAACTAAATCCAACTCAATCAAATACTCAATAGTCCCTCATTTAAAAATGCATTAAAGGATTCCTAAATAAATTAAAAACAGGATAAAATAAATTGAATTTTGAAAGTTTTAAATCTGGCATTTAAAAGGGCAATTCTGTTTGCCATTTTTATTTCCACTTCCCCGCTCCTTTTCCTATTCAATTTGCTTAGTCGTTTAGCTTTTCCTCTTAGCTTCTCTATTTAGCTATTCAGTGACACTTTGGGCCTTGCTCTGGTAAAACGAGGCAAATTAGCTATAGTGGGATGAATGTAAAAAGCTCTCTGATTGGCTGTCATGTCGATTGTCATATCATGTGTGGACATATGTCATAGATGGATAGGAGTATATGGAATCTCACTGTACATGAACTTTACCATTTTCTCATCGGAGTACTGCTCATAAATATAATTTTATATTTATTTTCATTAAACTTTTATTTATCTTAAATCACATTTAAATTTACATTCTTAAATTTCACAATTTATTTAGGAATTCATTAATGCATTTTAATGAATTGCATTTAGAATTATACTTTTTATTGCCCAAATAATAAATTATTTTTTTACTAAAATACTTTATTAATTTTCCTCTATAATTTGTCCCTTCTGGTCCTCTATACCAAATACCTGAACTGAATGAACTATGTAAGCCGCACTGTCCACTGTTGTGTGTATATATAGGCAGCTACTGCACCTTCTATGTCAGCATCCTAACTAAACAAAACCACTATCTGAAACATTCTTTATGGGCAGTGACTCACATTGCTTCTAATGTGAAGTGCATAAGAGCTTACGCTCACAATTAATTCCAACAGAATTTGATATTAGCTAACAATACAGAATACATACCATACACAAATATTTGGTAAAACAGTTACATTTGGATTAAATTTTAAATTGTAACAATTTCTATAGATGCTTTTCGTTACTTTTCTGTTAACCTTCTTTGCAAGGCATTCTGGGATTGACTTTAACATGCTTTCCATAATTTTGCTGCCTATTGTTTGCATCAGTTTGACTGGAGTACATCTACAATGCTTTAAAATGCTGAATTTGCAGCTTGGTCCAACCTTTACCCAGAACTGCAGCTGTCAATTTCACACACAGATAAATACAGTACAACAATCTTAATGTAGAATACAACAGTCTGTTTATCCCAGCACTCAGAAAAAGGCACAACTCACCCCGTGTAAGATCAGAAGTCACATGAGGCCAGCTATAGGTTCGAACCAGCAGCCAGTCAAAATCATCTTCCTCTGCCTGCCTGTATTCACAGAGGCTGGGGTCTGAGTCCTCCTCAAATGTGCAGCCAGCTGGAAAGATAGCACACACAATGTTAGAACAAGAGTATAGTAGAGTGTAGAACAGATATATGGGAAACTAGTCATGTAAAAGGGACATATTTTGAAATAAACTCAGTCCACTGTTGTACAGTGCAATACAGTAAATTGTCTAACTTTTACAACACTTGGCGTCTCTAGGATCTGTCATTCAGAAACATGGCTTTTCCTATCACTGCTATGCGGATGACACCCAACTCTACCTATCGTGTTGGATGAAGGACCATCACCTCCAACTCAACATTGGCAAAACAGAAATGCTCGTGGTTCCACTCAACCCATCCCTTCTTCACAACTTCTCACTTCAGATTGATGGATCAACCATCTCTCCATCCAAGACGGTCAAAAGCCTCGGAGTGACGATGGACCCAAAACCGCTCGTTCCTGCAGATTCGCCCTCTACAATATCAGGAAGGTCAGACCCTTCCTATCGGATCATTAGGGGTGTAACGATATTACAAACCGAACCGAAATATCGCGATACACCAACCACTATACGTATCGCGGTACTCTCGTGGCGTACCGTGGTACTCTCACGCCCCCTGCTGCCCATTGTAGAGGTTGACGTCACTTGTCTCTAACTAATTTAACCAATTTGAACACATCTTTATTTTATCACATTCGATTAAATTGTATTAATAATGATGAGCTTTTGTTCTAAATTTTGTTCTAAATATTATATTCTAAAGTTAGTATTTTTCAAGTGCATGTCATCAGAATAAGAATCAGAAAACTTTATTAATCCCGCAGGAAATTGCTTACGTAGTGACTGCCATAACACACAAAAACACAGAGACACAAAACAGTATAAAATTTAAGTCAAATAAAATGGAATAAGTCCAAATAAAATCTGAATAAATCTACAAAAATAAAACAACCATGTCATGTCATGTGACTTGAGTGAGCGATCACACTCGGTTACTACAATGCAGTTATTTATTTAATTTTAGTTTACTTAGTTAAGATGGCTGCACTAAAGAGAATTGTTTTTTTCTGACTAGTCTATATTGGAGGTATTTATTTAATTTGTGTTTACTCGGGTATCCTGACTGTACTAAAAATGTGATGGCAAAGTTAATAAAAAAAAAAGTGTAGTTGTTCTTGTTAAGTAAATCTATTGTTCCTTAGCATTGCTGTTAAGATGACATCAACCCTAACACCACAGCAAACAGAAACCGAACCGTGGCTCCAAAACCGTGAACCGAACCGAATCGTGCCTTTGGTGTATCGTTACACCCCTACGGATCATGCAGCACAACTTCTTGTTCAGGCTCTGATTCTCTCCAGACTGGACTACTGCAATGCCCTCCTTGCAGGGCTTCCGACTTGCTCTATCAAGCCCCTGCAGTTGATTCAGAATGCAGCAGCTAGAGTGGTCTTCAACAAGCCTAAAAGAGCACACGTTCATCCAGTTGCACTGGCTACCAATAGCTGCTCGCATCAGATTCAGGGCTCTGATGTTTGCCTTCAAGGTGACTACTGGATCCCCACCTCCCTACCTACTCTCACTCCTTCGCACTTATGTGCCCACCAGGAATTTGCGTTCTGCTAACAAACGTCACCTGGTGGTTCCATCCCAACGAGGGAGGAAATCACTCTCCTGGACTCTCTCTTTGACTCTGCCCAGTTGGTGGAATGAACTCCATATCTCCATCAGAATGGCTGAGTCATTAGCCATTTTTAAGAAACATCTAAAAACTCATCTTTTTCATCTTTCCTTCCGCGACTAATTTACTAACACACCCCCACTTCTACTTTAAAAAAAAAAAACTTTCTTATACTGTGTTGGAAAACCTGAGCCCTGTGTATAGCACGTATTCACTGTTGCCTCTTATTGTAATTGAAGTTGCTTCCTTGTCCTCATTTGTAAATCGCTTTGGATAAAAGCGTCAGCTAAATGACAATGTAAAACAAATCTAATCTAAAATATCTGAACTTTTGTTATCAGAACTTCTGTCCATCAGAAAGATAGAAGTACAGCCAAAAACTCAAAGCAGAAAATATCTTTGACTGTATACAGTTTCCTCATCAATATTTATTTAACTTTACCTCTTAAGCTCTGAGGTACCCAAATAGAACTTAATACATTTGATTTTTATTAACCTGGCAAACCAAATGAGTTTTGCCACAAAAGCAATTTTTTTTTAAGAGAGAGTTCCTCTGTCTTACAGGCTTGCAAATGAACATACACAAACTTTGAATGCACAGTACTGTATACAGTAAACAACTGATTACCATGAGAAAATGTGCAATACTGTAACAAGAAGTGTAGATTATGACCCCTTTTACATGTTGTGCCTTTTTCTTCGCACCTCTGAAAGACACTTATATATATATATATATATATATAAGTATAAACGCAACATCGCCTGAAAAAAATCACAAACACAGTTAAAGAGCAATTACATACGGTGGTTTCGGCTATATTCGCTTTTTATGTCTTATGCAGTGCACAACCTCTGTGTGGGTAAAAAAGTATGTGCATATTTACAGACAACTAATATGTTGATATTCAAGCAGTCAGTAACAGTGACAGGTGCTTGGAAACAAGTGCTGCTTCTCCCTACCGCTCAATGCACACAGCAGACACAGAGAGAAGCGATCCTGTGCCGGAAGACCAAGACTTTATGTTTGCAGGCCAGTAATAGCAACGTTTTTCAACTGAATGAAAGCTAAAGGCTGGGTCACACTAAAATATATTTTTAAAATCTTATCAGATTTTCAAAATGTGAGACCACAGACATAACGATAAAAACTGGGGATTTAACACTTGTTTTCCTAAACACAACAGAATTTTAAATTTGCAATTTGGTTGGCCTCGACGTGCTGTCAAGCAGATTAATTCACTCTTAACATATCACAGGAAAATAGAATACGGAAAATCGACCCAATTATTAAGTAGTGTGCAGATTTGTCGCTATGCACTTGCGTGCCCGTGTGTGTGTAAGCCAAATCAGGGATGGTGGCAGGAGCAGGAGAAAGTGGGGTCTGACTGACTGTGAGTGACAGATGCTTTTTCGCAAAAATCTGCGTTAGAGATATTTATGACAAGTGTAAAAATATTTTCTGTTCGTTTTGAAACTAAAGCAGGACGAATCAAAACTATGGTGGCCTACCACAGTTAAATAATTATGGAGGACTCTAAATGATCTGAAGGGTATAGCAGCTATACTGTAATTAATTTCACATGTACCTACTTCATTATATCTAGGTATCTATTAAAGATTTTTGGTTGACCAATCTTAAAATATTAGACACAATTACAAGGTAAAATAAATACTTTTAATTTAATGATTGCAATAAAATGGAGCACATGTTCTTTATAAAAACACTAAGAATAAAATAAACTGAAAAAATATCTACACAGAACAAAGTTTCACTTTTTTTAGAACTGCCTGACTAAAGATTTTCCTAGTCGACTGGTAATCGTTCATTTAAACCATCAGTCGATTTGTCACAATTATATTAATTTATGAGCTCTGTGTCCTGCTCACCGGTCTTTGAGAAAATGCATGCTGATGCTGTAGATGTGGAAGGGATGTAGTGCAGGTACTTTATGAGTAACAAGATTGAGTGAACAAACAAACTAAATTTCCCAGATTTATAAAGTTTAATTAAATGTTATACTGTGAGGGCTTGGCATAGACAACTGGACATCTGGTTTTATGTGTGGAACACCGTTACATAATAAAGGTATGAAGTCTTGATTTGATTTTCTGACTTCACACACAGATTATAACATCACTGTTGCTTGATTATTTTTTTCATAAACAATTACTTTAATATCAAAGCTCAACTCTCTTAAAAATAAACCGTAAATATTAACAGTAAATACCAGTTTAAGATACACACTGTTTTGAGACAATGGAATATATATATAGTGAGAATAAACCCTTCTAAACAACAACACATCGTCCCAAGCGGGGTTGGCCATTTCAACAGCAGGTAAACAGAAAAAGTGGCTTTTGTACTATTAATTTTTGACTTTTCAACATTTTTCCAAGCCAAATCTGTCACGGTGGAGGCTCCAGCCTCTTCCCCACCACGCCACCAGAGGGAACCCTCGCCGGAGTATTAGCGGAGTCTGGACTGAACTGCAATTTATATCAGGCACCTACCATGGAACGGACTACTTCCTGTTTGTTCACCTGGCCGCCATTAACGCTCCACTATTTAAACCGGACACAATCTATTGATCATTGCGTCTTGTTTGCCTTGTGCTACAATTCTGAATGTTTTCCCGTTGTTTACTCTGTTTTTCTCGTGAATGACCTGGATTGTTTATTGATTGTTGATTCTTCGCCGCCTGCCCTTGTTTGGATTGTTTATTGATACCGCTGTTTTGCTGCCTGCCTTGACCCTGTTCTGTTATATCGTTTATGATTGTTTGCTGCCTGTCTTGACCCACGCCTGTTTCTCAACTATGATTTGGATTTGTCTACGCTGTGTCTGTTTACCATTGTGATTATTGCCTGCCGACCATTGAAAATAAAGTGTGCTGCAGATGGATCCCAGTCTGCCTGAGTAATCGTTACACACAATCCAAACCACCTTTATTTGTAGCTTGACATCTGAATTTTTTTAGAAATGTGTTTTATTCTGAACAGGTTGGATTTTTTTTCTTTTTAACATTCAGGGCATGATATGTCTGCTGTGTCCGAATTCACTCATTTGTACATATTACATACTGAATATTAAATGGATGAATAATTTCAGACAGCATATATGTGTGTGTAAATACGGTAATTATTGTACACTTAAGTGTTATGAATGGATGTGCTGTTATATTGAATATTAGAATGACTGTGATCTGCAATATGAATATTAGATCATATGACTATGAATGTAGTGGAGAGACAACCCTGCTCAAAGAGAAACCCTCTCTAAGTGATCCAAATACCTTAAAATCATCTTGGGTTACACATGTAACTATGGTTCCCTGAGAAGGGGAACAAGACACTACATCCCCTAGGGGACACTATAAGGAATGCCTCCAGCATGACCAGTGTCTGAAACACAAGTCTAAAAGAATAAAGAAAAAATAGAGGCCTCAGCATGATGACTCTGTAAAATAAGAGGGGGCCTGACTACATGCTACATTCGGAGAAGCTTTCAAGGAGGCTTACAGAGAGCCTAACAACTATATTTCTGTTCAGTAGAGATCTGTATCACCTAACTAAGCGCTAAGGACAGAGGCCTCTGCGTAATGACGTAAGCGACGGGAGGCCTAACAATGTCCTACACTCAGGATAGCTCATAAAGAGGTTTACAGAGAGTCTACTAACTCAGAATCACTATTCAGGCACAGCCCTGAGAAGCAGAGGCCTTAAATACTACTCTCTATAGCAAGATAGACCAATGCTCTGAATCAAAAGCAGCTTTCAAGGAAGCTCACGCAGTGCCTAACATCCTAGCACTGCTACCTAACCACGGCAGAGACAGTGCCTTCAACATGGATGCTTTACCTATTGCGAAATAGCTGGCCAATATCTCTTTAATTGGAGGCATTGACACAGCCATGTTTCTGCATCCCCTTAACATCAGCATAATTTGCATGTTGAAATAGATGGAACCTGGCCGAATATGGCTTTTTCTAGGATTTCTCCACACAGGTGTGAAGATCCAGAAGAAAAGGAAGGCTTGTACAAATAATTGTTAGTGTTTAGATATTGATGGCTGATTATAGTAGAAGGCGGACTTCAAATGCTAGAACAGACATATTGAGCATTGCACTTTCCCCTCTTGTACTGAAAATCGACTTTGAGATTACGACTTCCCTGCATCTGATTGGTTCATACACTGGAGAGGCTGCTTCCTGGTTGCCCCCACACTTACTCCTAAATCCAACCATAGTAGGAAGAAACAGGGGAGTATGTTGGCATAACAGCTAGTAAAGCTCAGGATAGACATCCATAACATGCCTCAAGCAACAATGATTGAATGAACATTTTATGGCCTGAGCCTTCCACAGAAGATATTTATTTATATAAATAAATTTAGACCACTTAGTGATTGCCATCACAAGTGGCCGGTCTTTGGTATATAACATCTCTGGGATCCCAGCGTGTAAGACGAGGAAAGGCATGTTCAAGAAGTTAACGTTATGACAATAAAAGAAAGTGTACAGTAATGTAAGGAAATAAGACACAGTAGCTCTTAACATGCAAAGTGTAATGAAATCATGGGAATTTACTATATGCTTATTCCTAGTGGATCTTTACTATTTTTGGTATTATAAAAAGATTATATAAATTGTTACACATGATCTGCAGAGAGTGCCTTTTGTTCTCCAACAGATGCTTCCGATCATAATCCTGTAGGAGTGTATTTAATTTGTATACATTTGTGTACTCTTGATGAAAAAAGTGTTATGGAGGAGGCCGCCACTCCACCTCGCCATCACCAGAATACTAAATTCAGTTTGGACTACAACTCCCATGTTTCCTGTACCTAGGACTGATTACTTCCTGTTTGCCACCTATTTTTAATCAGCCTGGGTATTTAAATACCGGACATTCTCTAGTTCAGTGCGATGTCTTGTTTTGCTCCAAAAAACAATTCAGAGCGCTCTTTCCGATTGTCTCTCTGGTTTTGTCTTGATAGTGTACCATTTGTGATTGTTTGCTGCCTGCCGTTTGACTTTTGCTTGGATTTGGATTACGATTGTTTACTGCCTGCCCTGACCTCTGCCTGTTTTCTCATTTAGATTTTTGCCTTGTCCTTATTGCGCTGTTTGACCATTTGCCTGTTTTTGACCACTTTGTAAAGAAACTGCTGCACACGCAGCACACACGCCTCGTTCGAGCATTACAAGAAACTTGACTCTCACCTCCGTCGACTATGGCAGCAACCCCTCCAAAACCAAGTCACCCGGTTACCTCTGTACCCTCTCTGGTCAGCCCATGGCTCGCCTTCCTGGAGAGATTTAACTGTAAATTTTATTACAATTTTTTTATTACTATTTTATTACAATTGTCTCAACAGCCTGCTCTCTACCCTACGGAGAGCAGCCGAATTGCGTTTGTCTGTTCTCTGCTCACAGGCAAAGCTCTAGACTGGGCAACTGCCATATGGAGAGTAGATGAATCTATGTTTCCAACTTTTGACTCCTTCCTTTGTTAATTCTGGGAGGTTTTTTGAACATCTGTTGGAAGGGAAAACCCCAAGGTGAACAGTTATTGTCCCTAACTCAGGAGAGACAATCAGCAGGTGAGTATGCCCTCACCTTCCGTACTCTCGCCGCACAGACCGAATAGGTGGAGGACACCTTGAAGCTGCTTTATAGAAGGGGACTCAATTCAGATCTACAGTGAGTACATCGAGCTTTAATACAAATTGATAATCTGATTCATTCTCGGCATCTGCCTGGCTCTGAGTTTTTATCCAGACGCGAAAGTACAGCTCCCACTGAACTAGGCTTGCCACGATAGACGGTGTTGACGGTGTTGACGGTGTTACCGGTTTTAAGACGCAACACCGGTGACATCACTTTTCCACCGTGACACCGTCCCCACATTTTTTTTTTAAGTATTCGTTTTTATTTGAATTAGATGGAAAATATAATTCTAAATAATTTACTTAAGACGAGAGCATGCACTATAATTAAAAACTGAACATAGCTACAATGCGTCATATTTCATTTATCCCGTGAGGAGAACGAGGAGTCGAATTCATAGAAAGGGAATGGCGGACGATTTAGTGTCAAAACGCAGGCAAAAGCGCGTTTCATTGTTATTTTGAGTGTATACAAATAAAAATAGACCCTTTACAGATTCTAATAATATATTGGTTGTATCTGTACAATCAAAAATGACGGAGCATTTTTACGCTCTTTTCCGCGTTATCATAAAGACATGCCTCAAAGAGGGTTAACACACTTTTTCTGTTTATTTAGTGTGAAATGCTCCCACACCTTGGGTGACTTGTGTCGCACGGATTTCTCTGCCTCCGCCATGTATCTTTCCTCTACCTCCGCCCGTTTGTTTTATTAGTTTTGCTCCGCCCTGTCTATGAGGCGCATAACTCTGCTAGCATCAGTGCGTGAGAGAGACCGAGTGTGTTCACTCCGCTCCGTGCTCAACTAAAGGTTTATTTAATAATCAAATGTCTCCGCGTCGAGCGACACAACAAACCGATTATGAAATTCATTGCCAACTCTTTTAGTAATCAATTTTAATCGATTTAATCGATTCGTTGTTGCAGCCCTAACACGCACCTTCAAGCGCGCCACAAAAATGAGGCTGCCAAAATGGGCAATGCAGTAAAAAATCGACCGCAGAAGCCAGACGAACAGGTGCAGCCTTATTTTTTTTAAAAACTGCTGACTTGTCATTTTTGTAGCCTAAATGTCATTTTGGGAGTTTTTCCTTTTATATTTGTTTCTTGTTCATTCGTTTAATCTTATTTAAACTTTGTGCAATTTATCTTTCTATTTTATTTTCTTATTCATTTTAAAAACGTTCTAACAAAGGCTACGTAATATAAAAAATATAACGTTTTATGGTTGTTATTTGTTTGGTTCCAACTTCCACAGTTTTTTCAGCCTGTAGCATTGTTGTGTTTTTTTCGTTATGTTAAAAAAAGTTCTGTGTTTAATTTCAGTGATTTTTTTTTGTAGTTTCGTTGTCGTCCATTCAAACAATTGACGCCGAATTGCCAATTCCCGCAAAACTGAAAGTGTAAGTATAATACCCACGCATTTATAAGCTATTTAAAAGCAGAAAAAAGAGGAAAAGAGGAAACCCCCACCCCCACGGTGATACCGGTATTACCGGTGTTGTCACATGTCGATAAACCGGTGGGGAAATTTCCTCATCGTCACAACCCTACACTGAACCCATGCGGTTAAATTATACACGCCTGTCGATAGAGGAACGAGAGCACCATTTTCGTTCTGGTCTATGCCTCTACTGTGGACAGTCAGGTCATCAGAGACGCAACTGCCTGATCCATCCTGTGGTGTCCCCTCCGGTGAGTGTAGCAACCACATCTAATAATCAGAATAATCTTTTTAAAAACCTTGTACACTAATCTTCAATAGCACTACCATTAACACTTCTGCCTTAATAGACTCAGGAGCTGCAGCCAACTTTATTTCTAATGAGTTTGCTAAAGACAATAATATTCTCTTAGCTCTCTGTTCTTCCTCTTTAGAGGTGGAAGCACTAGACAGTCGACCTCTGGGAATAGGAAGAGTGGAGCACCAAACTGAGCCCATACAGTTATGAGTAGGCATGCTCCATACAGAATTGCTACAGTTATACATCACCTCTTCTAATCTAAAATTGTCATTACGAATATTTAGTCATGCCTTTCAAATTAGCAAATAGCCCATCTGTCTTTCAATCCTTTAAGTTCAGAAATACCTTTTATAGTAGAGGTCGATACCTCCAATCACAGGGTCGGTGCCATTTTGTCCCAATAACATGGGACCCCACAGAAGATGTACCCCTTTTTTCAAAGAAACTGCCTCCAGCTGAACGTTATTACGATGTCGGCAATCGTTAGCTATTAGCTAGGGGTACACCCTTTAACCATCATTACCGATTACAAGAATTAAAAATATCTGAGAAGTGCCAAACATCTAAACCCCCGTCAGGCTCGATGATCTCTTTTTCACTCTATTCAATTTTACCATAACATGTCCTGGTTCCAAAAGTACTAAAGCCTATGCACTTTCTCACCAGTCTAAAGAGATACCTTGAGCCCAAATATCAGAGAACATAATTCCAGGAAAAGATTTTAGTTGCCCCAATTCAGTGGAATCTACACACTGAGATAGTTAGTGCCAACAAGACACACCCTTGCTTTCCCGACTGTCCTGAAAATCTCTCCTTTGTTCCCGAACCACTCAGGTACATAAAGTCCCAAGCTCTGGACACCCAGGTATTGTGGCCACCATTCACCAATTGCCCAATTCACAAGGCAACACTACCATTCTCACCATCATTGATCGTTTTTCAAAATCATGTCATCTGGTATCCCTTCCCAAATTGCCTACCGTTCTAGAGACTGCAGAGATTTTGTGTAACTTTGTGTTTAGGTTTTACGGTTTGCCGGATGATATTGTATCCGTCCGGGGGCTGCAGTTCACCTCACATGTCTAGTCAGAATTATTCAAGAGCCTGGGAGTAAATATCAGCCCCAATCGAATGAACAGAAGTCCACAAGACGTAAACGAGAGATTCTCGATCAAGAGATAAGGTTTCTACGCTCATACTGCAATCATCGTCTGGATGACTTGAGCAGGTACCTGATGTGGGCGACGTACAACCAGAACTCACTCACCAAGTCTGCTACCGGTATGACCCCTTTTAAGTGTGTCCTGGGTTATCAACCTCCGCTGTTTCCTTGGTCTGGGGAGCCAACAAATCTCCCTGAAGGAACTGATTGGCTCCAGTGCAGCGAAGAGGTGTGGGAGAGAGCCCACAATGAGGTGCGAATATAAAGATGAAGGTTTGCATATTCCAATAATAAAGGCAAAACCAACAAATGCAAAATAAAATTATTATGTTCAGACTAAATAGAAACTTCTCAGAGGATCTTAAAGACAGAACACAGAACATTTCACAGTGTTTTAGCTCTCTGGCATTTTAATGGATACATCACCATAGAGTCCTTACTGGATTAAATGTGAATTTTTCTGCAAAGCTACATGATTGAGGCTCTCAAGCAAGTCTTTTGGTTGATTCAGCTTGTCAATATTAAATAGCAGAGAGAAGCCTATTTCTCATCAGTGTGTAATTCAGAACTGATTTATCTTCAGCCCTTAGTTCTCTGTCAAGAAACTTAATGTAATTGTAAACACAGCTTGATAGTCAGAACTAAAAGGTGCCTGCAAAATACATCATGAGCTTCTTGTCAGGAAGCCCATTTGTCTGCACATCAGATCTGAGTGTGAAGGAATAAAAAGAAGATATGAGCGCTAGGAAGCAACTAGAAACAAAAGCGTCTCAGGAGAAAAAAAAAGTCAAGTGTGTGCCACTCTGCCCGATATGCTTTTGTTTGGAAGCATGTGAGATAAGGAGAGCTGATTGTCCTAAGCATGAATTGCTTTCACTGAAGATGCTCCGCTCCTGCCTCGCTCTTTTTAACTATGGACGTTTTGCAGGCGTACCAGGCTGACCCGCTTAAAGACCTGGACCAAGGTGGAGGATTAGATCTGGATGCGATTTAAGCAGCTCCTCCCCCACCAAGGTCAGGTAGCTGCGTCAGGTGGTCCATTCATCTACTTTTAAATCTTCTGCCTACTGGCAGCAGCAGAAGGCCAGAAAGGAGCTCAAGCTCCCCCGCAGAGACCCAGGGGGCTGGGCAGCACATGCAAACCTTGCAGCCCAAGAGGAAGTTTGATCTGAGGACCAAGCCTTCCTCAAAGGCTAGGAAGAACACCAGCAGCACTATATCTGGGAGCCACGGGGGTGGGTTCCTGTTCAGGTCAATCTGATCTCCAGCAGATATTTCTGCTTTCCCCACCACTAAATGTGTCTCTGGGGGCAGCAGCACTCTGCAGTTCATCCATCCCATCTTCTCTTCCATGTCCAGATACTTCCTGCCAGTTCTGTAAATCATGAGACTGAACAGGTAGAGAGGATGATACCGCTCTCAAATATTCTGTCAGCGTGGAAACTTCTGCCCAGTTTATCCCCATGGCTGTTAAGTACAGCACACAAAGGGTGCAGAATTTAGTTAGCCTCCCGTCCCCCTCGCTTCAGTGAGGCTTTGTTGGCAAAGGGGGCTAGAGAACATGTCTCCCCTCAAGTGAGGGATCTGGGCTTTTACAGCCGATGTTTTATAGTTCTCAAGAAGGACAGGGGGTTTTGTCCAGGTCTAGATTTGAGTTATCTGAATCGGTCTCTGAGGAGATACAGATTCAAGATCTTAACGCTTAAGCAGATCTTGTGTCAAATTCAGCTCAAGGACTGGTTTGTTACAATAGATCTAAAGGATGCATACTTTCTTTTAAAGATACTGCCAGAACACAGGAAGTTTCTCAGGTTTGCTTTCGAGGGTGAAGCTCAACAATATTGTGTTCTTTCTTTTGGCCTAGCCCCATTGCTATGCAACTTAATGAAGGGCGTAGATGCAGCTCTGGCTGGTCCTCTACACATTTAAGATTACATCTTAAACGAATTCAACTCCAGGCACTCAGGTCTTCCTGGATTAACAAGTCTAACTGCTCCTGATGTTCTCTGTGCCAATGTTTCACAGCATCTGGGGCAGGCCTTCCCTCACTGTGGTGTAGTGGGCTTTTTTTTCCCCCGTAGCGTCAAGCTTGACACAGGGTCGAGTTACCTCGAAATAATCCCTCGAAGATATGTAACCCAGTTCCCTGAGACAGGGAATGAGATGCTGCGTTGCTTTGCCACACTTCGGTTTTGCCGGCATATTAGGACTCTCCATAGATGTAATGGTTTTTATACTGTACAAACTGTATATTGAATCCCCTAAACCTACCCCTCACTGAAAACCTTTGTTTTTTTTATTTAATTTAAAAAAATCAACATTTAGTATGTTTTTAAGCAATTTGGTTTATGTACAGTGCCTCGCAAAAGTATTCATACCCCTTGAACATTTTCACATTTTGTCACATTTCAACCACAAACTTGAATGTTTTTTATTGAGATTTTATGTAATAGGCCAACACAAAGTAGCACATAATTGTGAAGTGGAACGAAAATGATACACGGTTTTCAAAATTGTAAGCAAGTAAAAATCTGAAAAGTGGTGTGTATTTGTATTTGTGTTTGTATTATGCCACTATGGCACAAATATAAAAAGCCCAGCTTTGTTTGATGGCTTGTGTCCATCCATCTTCCTTTTGATCACATTCCAGAGGTTTTCAATGGGGAACAGGTCTGGAGATATGGCTGGCCAGGAAAGGGTCTTGATCTGGTAATCCTTCATCCAAACCTTGATTGACCTGGCTATTTGGTATGGAGCATTGTCCTGCTGGAAAAATCAATCCTTAGAGTTGTATCTCATACATCTTAAATAAGGCAAATGGGGTCGAGTTGACGCTTTTAACTATGGTCAGAAAAGTGTCAACTGCTCAGTGTTACGGTGACTTGGCTGACAGTAGTGTTTGTGTGAATGACGAGAAGGACACGGAACTAAAGTAAAGGATATTTAATGAAACAACAAACACTAACCGTATAACAAAAAGGGGCAACAACATGTGCAACAGCAGTGAATAGTGAAAGTACAAAAAGACAAACCAGGGTGAGTGAAGAAACAATCCAAATCCGAGTGACAATATCAAAAGGGGCGATCCAAAAGAGTAATCCAATAAACAAGCGATATCCGAAAACCAGGCAAGACGTAATAAACTATGACAATAGACTCTGAACGAAACGCTAACAAACACCAACTCCTGAACAATAACCCACAAGACACAACCCAAAAACCCGGAACTTAAATACACACAACAAATCACACAAACACAGCTAAAACCAATACCTGCAAACAGGAAGTGACAAAGGTGCAGTGATATCATAGACACGTGACACAAACTAAACATCAAAATAAGAGTCTTAGTGCTCCTCGCTAATCGCGGGAGCTGGACAACGTTACACTCAGTCTATACAAAGCACCTCTGAATGCGTCTCCATGCGGCTCTTTTAAGATTCATCAGGCTACTTTTGCTTTTCTGACACCTTCAAAATAAGGCTAGACCATTAAAATGTTTCAGGCTCCGGTTGAGTGTTCTAAGAAGTGCCTGTAGGAATAGTCTGCAGGTTAGCTTGAACTAGATTTTTTTATTTTCTGATGAAGTGTTTTTTTTTCCATGCAAAACCTCTTCTAAAAGTCACACAATTTTGCCATTGTGATGATATGTGGTTACTAGGATGCTCTGGGTAGATACTCAGTAGTCAAGTCAAAAATAAAGCCCCGAATTATTGACCCATCCTGGTCCATTTATATTCAGTGTATATTTCTGATTATGTCTCTAGTGTCTTCAAAGTCAAAGGGATGTTTTAATCGTTTTATTGTGCACCGGGTCAAAATTTTCCAGCTGCTGAGAAAATAATAGCACAGTATCTCCATGAAAAACAGCACAGTTTAAGGAGTAGGAGTAAAAAGTGCATTAAATCTGTGTATTGTGTACAAAACCAAAATGTGAGTGATGAAATTAGAAGCAACTGTGTATGCTCTTGACAGAAACCATTGTGAATTCAGGGGAAGCAGGAGTGACTCTCTACTCTGTGTATCATACTCTTTATTTGATGATACACATTTTTTATTTCAGCCGGATGACCTTAGAATGTCTGCTCGGATCTCCACTTGCCTTTTAGACATCTCAGCCTGGATGAAGAAATCACCTTCAGATCAATCTCAGCAAGACAGAACTTCTGATAATCCCAGCCAAACCTTCATTAGAATACAACTTCACAGTTTAACTTGGGTCATCTTAGGTCAACTCTCACACCTACACGTTAGAAACCTCAGGGTGGTGTTTAACGACCAGCTGAAATCCACATTGCAACAATCTCACGGTCTTGCAGGTAGGTGCACTACAACATCAGGAAAATCCATCAGGACCTTTCCTGTCCGCACACATAACACAGCTCCTAGTCCAAGCACTCGTAATATCAAGGCTGAACCCGAACCCTAACCTGTAGCTGCACGCATCAAATTTAAATCTCTGATCCTAGCCTTTAGGACAGTCACCCTCTTACCTCAAGTCACTACTTCAGACATATGTCTCCTCCCGCCAGCTACGGTCTGTAAACAAGCAATGTCTGATTGTTCCCCCACAATGAGGTATTAGATCGAGCTCTAAGATGCTCTGATATTTTTTTCCTACCTTTATAAAAAAAAACACCCTCTTCAAAACACCCTCTTCTGTTCATCCTGTTTCTAGCATCAGAATACAATTTCCACCTGTTATTGTAGCTTTGCAGACTTGGCCTGTTGGTTTTTAAGACAAAATGTTTAATGCTCCCGTCCTTTGGATAGAAGCGTCCGCTAAATTAATAAATGTAAATGAAAATTGGTTTGGTAAGTGGTCAAGTAAAATAAATAAAAAGTACCAAATATCAAATCAAATAAAAAGCACACAAAAAACAAAAATAGTTCTGTGAGAGCACAAAACAATCCAACTTTACCAGTATGACCTTTAAATCTCTGTATTAATTGAAGTCTGGATTTTGCAAAATAACATGTAGCAAGCTCAAGGTCATTTGATGTAGCATTGCCTGTCACAAAGCCTTTAAAAGGCACCTGCAAAAATCAGTCATCAGTTTAAGCCTGAAGAAAGGCCAAGCAGGCAAGACTGAAGTGTGGGGAAGCAACACTTTGTATTTCCTTTTCAAGGGAACTCAACGCTGCGTCATGCTTGACGCTATTGGAAAGTAATACCTCTCCTGCTCCGGTGAATCAAACGGCAGAGGACAGAAGGCTTGATGTACCACCGGGTAACCAGCCGTAGCGGGCACCTTGGGGATATAATCTGGTGATGTAAGAGCTAAGAGTAGAGCCACCTTAAGAATCAGAAACTTGTTCACGGCTGCCAAGGGTTTAAAAGGAAGCCAAACTCCTATAAAGCCAAAGACGACGATAAAGCCAAAGATAACGAGACACCAGGGGGTGTACCCCAATAGAGGCTCCATCTACAGGTTTGTGGCTAGCAGACACGGCGGCCACAAAAACCTTGAGGGTGGTGGAAATCAGCCCTGCAGAGAGGTGTTCTTAAAGAAACTCCAGCACTGAACAAACAAGGCATTGAACCGAGCCAATATGGTGTCGTCCACACCATGACACAAATAGCTGCCACTTCAGGGCAAACATTCTCCTAGTAGATGGGGCTTTGGAACTCAGAATGGTCTCTACAACCTCAGTTAAGAGACCAGAATTTGAGAGCTGGCTCCCCTCAGGGGCCTAACCCTCAGTTTTCAGATACCTGTCCGGGAGTGAAAGATCGACCCCCGAGCCTGGGACAGAGGGTCTCTTTGGACTGGAAGCTCCCAAGGAGCTCCATTCAGGAGAAAAATTATGTCTGAGAACCAGATCTAGGTTGGCTAGAACAGCATAACGCTCCTGGAGTGGGACCCAAAGTAAGAAACCAGGGTCTTAGCCACATAGAAAGGGTACAAACCCTCTGCGCATAACCCTCATCACCCTTAGCAGGGTGGATTTTGGGATGAAACCCATTTATCTGCAGCAAGCCCAATGGAATCACACTGGCTGCTGCTAACATTATCCCTAACAACCTCTGAATCTTTTAGATATTGGCCTACTCGAAGGATCCACAGCAAGGATCCACTCCAAACATGCAGGAGACAATACTGCTCACATCGTAGTGGAAATAGTGGAAAAAATACCCTTCTTGGGGTTGAGTCTCAGCCATAAGCACCTCATATGTGCTAACACGACATCTCAATGCCGTGTAGCTAACTCTTGAGAGCTGGCCATGACCAATGTAGTTCAGCTGCCCGGATGCCCTGGAGTCTCAATAGAGACATGGCTGCGTCCACTCAGGAAGCACTAATAATCCGGCACTCAATAGGCTTTGTCCCTGAAAGCGAACCTGAAAGCGATCTGACCACGGCGGGAGAGGAGCTTCCTGAACACCTCAGATTGCTTTTTAGCCTCCCTGTATCTGTCGACAATGGAGCTCACTGCATCGCCGAACAGACCTTAAGGAGCAACCAGGGTGTACAAAAGGACAACTGTATCCCTGTCATGTATACCCGACAGGTTGGGTCACAAATGCCTCTCCGTAGCCACCAAAGCAGGCATACAACGGCCGATGGACCAGGCCGTCTGCTTACTGGCATGGAGGACAAGATCTGTGGCTCTACAGAGCTCCTAAATTGCATCTGGTTCTAGCCCCCCACCTTGGTCCAGGTCTTTTAGCAAGTCAGACCTGCTGGCACATATGTGTAATTTGCCCTCCAAGCCCTGCAGGGTTACTTCCAATCTGGTGATCAAGGCAGGTTTTCCTCCATGACGACGAAACCCATCAAGAAACCTATCATCCAACTTAGATGTTTTAGTGTGCTGTTATTCATCTGGCCAATCAAGGCTTAGCTTCTCAACAGCACGAGAAATAACCTCAACCAGCTCTTCCATGCTAGTATGCCTAAGTATCCATCTGGCCGCTAACAGTCAGACTGTCATCTGATGCTTAACTACAGATAGGAAACAGTATTATAGTAACATCTTAACCTGACAAAATATCCTAAAAACTGTCCTATGATTACAATAACTCCACTGGTATCCTAACTTTACATTTACTTGAAAACCAGGTTTAATAATTACATTACAATAACCCTGTACAAGAACAAGCATTTCATTTGATTTAAAATGAGAAACAGTAATATCAGATGGTAAAAGAATTTTTGAAATACACCCCCAAATCTGTTTACATTTAGATTTACTATATTTTTAGAAAGCAAAAGTACAAAAAGAAAAAGAGTGGACAAACTTCAAATGAGCTGAGAGAGTTTTTTAAAAGAAAATAAATGTGTGTTAAAAAAGAAACAGTAGAATGTACTAGAGCAGAGGACACCGCAACATATGAAAAAAATGCCATCTGTGTGTATGTTGGGGTGGGGTACAGATTAGAGGACAACAACAACTCTGTGTGTGTGTTTTTGGTTTTCTATCAAAATGTGTGTGTGTGAGAATCCGTGGGTTGGTCAAATTATGAGTGGAAATGTATTGTACTTTAGTGTCTTTAAATATGATGACAGCATTAAAGGTTATTGTTGTGTACACAGAGAAGCATCTTGTTCCTCACATAACTATTGCATGATTCAGAAATTTAGAAAACATTGACTCGTATGCTACTGTATGTTCAGTTATCCACAGAAATAAGTTTGTAATGAGATGAGGGCAAGCAAATGATGACAAGTGATGAGTTTCAATCTGGGAAAACTAACTATTTAAATAGGAGACCCTAGACCCTCACTCTCTGAACTAGTAATGAGCTCAGCATCCTCTTGTAAGAAGACCAGAGATATGAAGTCAACATGACCCACACTGTTGCATCCATCAATCAAAGATGTATAGCACAATAAATGCAGATGTACCCTCTGCAGTGTGCCTCTGCTACAAGGTCAAGCACCCAGACAACTGTGGCTCTCAGAGGGGGTGCTGGGAGAACAGGTGGATATTACGCACATGTTCAGGCAGATGGACAGCTGGTGTCAACTGTACAAGGTCAGTTACTTTCTCCATTGTAAAAGTTGCAAGACATTTACATAATAACACACACAATGACAGCAGCCCAGAACAGAGCTGGAGTGCAACACAAAACACTTCAATTAATGCTTTAGTTATATGATGTTATAAGCTAACAAAGAGGATGTTCTTCTGTACATGCACCAATTATACACACATCTAGTGCACAGAGGTTGAGCAGTAAAACAGACAAATCACATCAAGATTTTTTTTTTAATCGGTGTATTTGAAATTTATGAGCTGAGAAATCTAACAGATTTCATTAATTTTTATTACTTTGGTTCTATTATACTGTATAGTACACTACACAAATAAAAGAGTACTATTCCGGATATGTGTTCTTTTGTCAAATCTTCTTTTGACCGGACCTTCATAGCCACGCCCTAGCAAACTTTTTATTTCAAGTTCATCAAACAACTAAACGGGAATAAATCAAATACAGTCATGACATCTTCGCCTATTATTGTTACATGCAGTGTTTTCCACATTTAGTGTAGCCGCCTCTGCAAGCGCTGAGGGTTTCACATGAAAAATGCAGAGAAATAGTTAGGCTGACAGGGATTTCAAAATTAGAGATGTGCATCTGAACTTTACTCATGGATAGACTTTGGAAGTGACTAGGTCTGTACATTATTACATTTTGGTTGCAGATCCACCACAGCAAGGAAATTTTGTGACTGCGATGTCTGATGACATAACACCGTTCTTCCATTCCAATTACAGTTTCAAACAGGTTCTCCCCACTCAGTAATGCACCCACTGAGACACCTGTTGAAAGTGTTCTAGTTATCAGAGATTTTATTGTACAGAATGTGAAAACAAAGGCACCTGACGTCATAGTCAAATGTTTACCAGGAACCAGATGAAAATCTCATGCCTGAAATCAAAGCAAATTTAAATGTGCTGGCTAAATCTAAATGTTAATTTAGTATGATTAATATACACGTCGGCACTAATAACATTCTCCTCCATCAGTCAGAGATCATCAGATATTATTATCAATAATATTAAGGTGTATAAACTTGCTACCGCATTGTCACACACTGTATGCTCTGGCCCTCTTCCTGCTTATCGTGGTGATAAAATACATAGCAGACTGTCATCACTTAACGGCTGGATGTCTAATTGGTGTTGGCAGAATAATAAAGGATTCATAGAAAATTGGAAAAGAAAAAGATGGCCTCCATCCTTCCTGGAGTGATGCTGCTTTTCTATCTAGAAATCTGGCACACGGTCTTGCTATTAATACTACTAATGCCTGACTAACTGGGGCCCAAGTTAGGAAACGGACAGACTGGCTTAACCAACCATCTGCTAGTCATTACATGTCACAGAAGACACAATTTACAACATCCAGAGTCACCTAAATCATAATATAGAAACAAAATCGCTATAAACAATTCAACAGAAATTTAATCAATGTTAAACTAATAAAAAAGATACATAATACAGACAAACAATAAATAAGGCTTGGTTTGCTGAATATGATCTTTCTCTACAAAAGTGCTTTTTGTTAATGATATGCTAACAGACCATAACCTATATGTGCCCTGTTTAACAGAAACATGGCTAAAACGGGACGATTATTATATTTGTATTAAATGAGTCTATTCTCAAAAATTACTTCTATAAGCATAAACCTCGTCCAAAAGGCAAAGGGGGAGGTGTTGCTGCACTTTATAGAAGGATGAAGTAACTTCTATGTTTGAAGTTACATAGAAATCTGATTCCAGATACAGTTCTTTTGAAGTGATGGTGCTTAATATAGCTTCATCTGGTGTAAATAATAAATTAAGTTTGTCTCATCTACTGGCTACCGTCTATAGGAAACCAGGACTTTTTATCAGTAGTAGTACTGGCCACAGATCAAGTCCTAATTGCTGGTGAGTTTAACATCCATGTGGATAATGAAAAAGATGCATTGGGGTTGGCCTTCAAAGAGTTTCACAACATGTCTGGACCCACTCATTGTCATAATCATACCTTTGATTTAATACTGTCCTATGGTGTAAATATTGATAACATTAATTTCAGATTGTTACCTGGTGTTCTGTTGCTCCTCTACACTTAAAGATAAACAAGAGCAGCCCAACGCTGTGGTATAACAAGCATACCAACACCCTATAAAGAGTAGCCCAGAAAATGGAGCATAACTGGAAGCAAACAAAACTAGAGGTATTCCATACAACTTAGAAGCAGAGTGTTTCAAATTATAGAAAAGGTCTTTAATAGCTCCAGAACTGTCTACTTTTCAAATATTTTAGAAGAAAATAAACACAACCTTAGATATTTATTTGAAACAGTGGCTAAATTAACCAAAAATAAAGCCTTAACTGCCTTAACTTTTGACTGTAAGACATCCATAACATGGATGATTTTATGAATTTCGTAGTATTATTATGCTCTATAAAGCCTGCTTCATTAGCTAAGAATCTGGTTGTCCTTTTTGATAGCAATTTGTCCTTAACCACATTTCCAATATTTGTAAAACTGCATTTATTTATATAATATATCAAAACCACGACACATGCTCTCTCTGATGCCGACAAATTAATTAATGCATTCATGACATCACGACTCAATTATTACAATGCCTTACTTTGTGGCTGCCCTGCAGGATTAATACAAAACTCCAGCTGGTTCAAAATGCTGTAGTCAGAGTTCTTACAAGAACAAACTAGTATGACCACATTAGTCCAGTTCTTTTAACACTGCACTGGCACCTATAATCAACCTATAAACTTCAAAATTCTGCTGATTTCTTACAAGGCCCTGAATGGTTTCCTCCTCAATACCTAAGTGAACTCCTCTCTTATTACAGTCCTTCATGTTCACTGTGATCTGAAAATTCCAGACAGTTGATAATACCCCGAATTTCAAAATCAAGCATGGGTGGTAGATCATTTTCATACTTGGTGCCCAAACTCTGGAATAGTCTTGACCAGTGTTGTCCAGGAAGCAGATACACCAGATTTGTCTGTCTTTCATTTCTCCAAGGTCCTGTAGTCAGCATGATCCAGACTTTATCCAGACCAGATGGTGGGGAGACGAGACGACCCCTGAGACAGGACGACCCTGCTCTAGTTCCACCTGACACTAGTCCAATTTCCATTTTAGCTAGTTGATCATCCTTATACCAATTTAAGATGACGACATCCATAACCTGGATCACAATAAATCAGTAGGAATATGATTGTAACGAGGAGGCGGGGGCAGAGGGATCCATTTGCAGCGTTTTATTAACAGAAATAAACAGTATACAGGCGTGGGTCAAACAGGGGCGATCAGAGCAGTAAAGGCAAGACAAAAACAAAACGAGGTAACAGGCAAGGGTCAAGGCAGGCAGCAAACATTAAAGAAAACAGTCCAAAGCAGAGCCAAAAGGCAGGCAGCAAACATTAAAAAAAACAGTCCAAAGCAGAGCCAAAAGGCAGGCGGCAAAAGGTCAAAAACGATATACAATCCAGTCGGTAACAATAAGGCAATCCGGAAACACGCTCTTAAATGATGCACATGGCAAAACAAGACATCGCACAGAGTGGCGTGTGGTGCTTTATAGTCCTGTTGATTGTGTTCAGGTGCCCAAACGAAGTAATCAGGACCAGGTACGGGATCATGGGAAATGTAGTTCGGGGAGATATTAAGATTCTGGCGTGGGTTCCCGCTGACGGCCAGCAAGAGGTGCAACAGCGACCTCCTCCGTAACAATGATGGACTTCTTTATTTCTTTAACTTCCCTTTATCAACCTCCAGCTCAGTTAAATTATACATTTTAGTTCCCTGCCTAGTCAACAGTTTTGAAATCAATTTAAAATGATAAATCAGTGTTATTCACTTTATATTTTATCCAAGAAAGTTATGAATTGCAGCTTTTATCTCCCGGTTGAGCCTGGTTTTATCTCTATTTATGCAAGTTTTGGTTCCTTGCCACTGTCGCCCTGTTGGCTTGCTTTGTTGAGAGACTGCTGATATTTAACTTAGATTAAGGGTTTTGTAAATTATTAATATTGCTTTTAGCATAATCATTTAACTACTGTCCTACAGTCGCTATTTTTGGTCTCACTTTCTCTTTCATTATGCAAGGTTCAGATATTTTATGGTATTATTGCAAATCCCTTACACCTTTGTCCTATATAATTTTATCTTTTCTGTATTTTCTTGGTCCTTTTATGTAAATCTCCTTTGAAGCAATGCAACATTGTAAAAATTGAACAAGATGGTGGCCTCTTTTGGGCACCATAGCAATATGAATAAACTATCTCCACACCAGAATTTCATAGAGATATGGAAGCTGGCTCTTTCAATTTAGAAACACATTTTGTCTATTAGTTTACTAGCACGCTAGCAACCATTTACAGTTCTCTAGCAACCTCGTAATTAAGTGAATAAAACATATCCCAGCAGTTAAACATTATAGAGACATGAGGGTGGTCTTATTTGACTCGGGCAGTCAGTGGGCTTTAGGTATTAACCTGGCAACTTCCTAGTCAAACCCTAACAACAATTTTGAGCACCCTGTTAACTGCATAACATAATGAATAACCATATTTCAATTTATCTTTCATGGTAAAACATCATGCTAAAGCATCATGATAAAACGTTAGAATCATTCTAATACATACTAGCATCATGCTAATTCACGTTAACATCATGTTAAAACATTTGGCAAATATTCAGATATTCTGATTAAATACCCTGGTCAAAAATAACAAATATTCTGTTCTGAGTTGTCACAGAATTACAATCTTGTTTTATGTCATATTTATAACCAGATTAAAAAGTAAGCCCCCGCTTCTGTGATGCATACTTACTATAATGTGTTCTCTCAATAATTTCATCTGATTTTACCCTGTAGAACCAGCCTGCAGTGTGGATAAATCAAAACTTTTAAAACTAGATCAATAATAAAATAAACATCTGGAGGATGCTTTCTTATTCATTAACTTTAATTTATTTGCATTTAAATGTATAATAAAGTAAATCGAACATCTGATCCTTTGCTGTTTGCTGTAGACAGACAGCTGTTGTTGCACAACAAACTTTTGCTGCATCCACAATATAAATGCACCCATGCGCTCTATTTTATAAACCAGAAAGAACGCACTGCATAAGAATTTATTGTTAAACAGGAGAAACCACTACAGGACATCAACAACATTAATTTAAAGACTTTTGATTCAACGCTGCATGCAACATGCAACACACGTGCAACACAAAAATGAGCACCAATGCGCCACTAAAATCGTAGCTTTTACAGGAATGTGATCAGCCAAGTAGTGTTGTCACGATACAGGAATTTCTAACTTCGATACGATACCTTGAAAAATATCGATATACGATACCATTTTCGATACCACGGGGAAAAAACTGCCACAACGTTAAGAGTAAAAAAAAATGTTTTTTTAATTTAAAGATAAATATATCACAAGTCTAGAACATGACAACAACAACATGACAACGTTCTAGACTGGGCCATCTTGGTTAATATGTCAGTAATGTTAAAATGAGAGCAGTTACCAACCTCTCGAATTTCTTTATATAGGTCCGGGTGTCTGTCTTTCAGCTGCTTTGCTAAATTAGTGGTGTTAGCACCATTTGTTAGCACTGCTTTGTAACAACGCTTGCATATTGACGTGCTTGTGTCTTTTGCCTCTTCGTGTTCATTTGCCTCAAATCTAAAATAGTTGCAGATAACACTTCTGCTGTGTTCTTTTTCAACCAAAGCCGGTCATGGCCCCGGATTCGCATCTTACTCACTAACGCTATTTAACCTGAGCAAATGAGATGAGACAGGCACTGCAGTCACATGTGCTGTGTGTCAACTCGCTTTTGGAGAGAAGGGAGAGAGTAAAAGCGCCAAAGCTAGGTGCTATCAGTGTATCTATACTTCGGGAAATGAGTATTGGTACCATTTTATATATTTCAGTATCGATATTTATAGAAATAAAGATTTTTGACAACACTATAGCCATGAACAAAAAAAGGAACGAAAGGAAGACAGACCTTATATTTATATTCAAAATACAGAATGCCAAGAGTACTTACACAAGTCTATTTATTTACTTAACATATTCTTTCAGTTACATACAAATTATGTGCACACAAGTACCCAAAATAACAACTAATTATGTAAACACAAGTTCCCAAATGACAACAAATTTACAACAAAAATTCAAAAACAAATTAACCCAAAAATTGTACCTTAAAAAACTTAATTCAGCTTTGGCTGCAATCTTTAAAGCATTTATATGCCTTTTCAGGTATTGATATCTAAGTTGCTGCAACAATGGCATCTTTGGCCATTTTGGCCTTTTCTGTTATCAGTTGTTTGACAGAGTGATATGGCTGCTTGATTTTCTTTTTCTCTGAGGAGGGCTCTGTACCTCTGGCTGGAGAGTTCCCTTTCGAGAAAACTTGACGCTGCATCAGGCTTGGTGCTATGAGGAACGTGCTTCAGGCGCCCCCCAGTCTGAAGACGTGTAAAACCAGGCCTATTTTTAAAAGCTCCAGCTCCACCTTTTCTCTCATGCTTTGACGAATTAAACAAGCACACACTGCCCATGCGCAAATCTATGTAATGTAATGTAATCAGTACATATATCCAATGCCCATATATGAAACCTATTAGAAATTGGAACAATTTCCTATATTGGCATATACATCTACCCCACATTATAATATATATACATACACATATTTATACATACATATTGTTTACATTTATATGTATACACATACAAATTACACATATGTGGCAGCTGGTCAGGCTGGTGCATCCCTGCGCACAATGGAAGCCAGGCATACCAGGCTGACCTGTTTAAAGACCTGGACCAAGGTGGGTAGAAATGAAGAATGCATACTTTCACATCGAGATATTGCCAGAACACAGGACATTTCTTAGGTTCGCTTTCTGGGGCAGTTTATCAATATCGAGTGCTTCCTTTTGGACTAGCCCTATGGCTACGCACTCAAAATGGGTGTGGATGGAGTTCTGGCTCCCTTGAGACCCCAGGGTATCCACGTTCTATATTATATAGACAACTGGCTAGTCATGACCAGCTCCAGGCCATTGAGATTTTGTGTTTGCTTATATGAGGTGCTTAGGGCTGAGATTCAACCCCTAGAATAGCATGCTTTCTCTAGTTCAGAGAACAACACAATTGTCTTCTGCATGTCCAGCACCTAACAGTCTCTGAATCTACAGGACTGTTTGGACTCATGGCAGGTGTGATCAGCGTGATTTTGTTGGGCCTATTGCTTATGAGACTTAGTTTCAGTTCTGACTAAGGAAAAATTGGGTTTCATCCCAATATCCATCTGCTGTGGATGGTAAGGGTTATGCGCCAAGGGCTTCGGAATTCTTTCTATCTGGATCAGACCCCGGTTTCTCACCTTGGGTCCCAATCTTGATTAAGGAAAAATGGGTTTCATCCCTAAATTCATCTGCTGAGGATGGTAAGGGTTATGCACTAAGGGCTTTGGAACCCTTTTTGTGAATCAGACCCCGGTTCATGGGTCCCACTTTAGGAGCATTATGCCGTTGTAGGATTTTCACGACAGACGCTTCTCTCGTGAGCTGGAGTATGGTTCTTGATGGCCACCCAGTCCGTAGTTAGTGGAAGGGCCCTCATCATTCCTAGCACAAACTGCCTGGAAATGAGGTTGGTGTTTCTGGCACTGAAGCACTTCCTCTCACACATCAAGGACAACACATTCTAGTCTGTATGAACACCACTGTGGTCTCACATATAAATCACCAGGGAGGGCTGTGTTCGCATCCCGTTCATACAAAATACAAACCCTTGTTATTACTCAATTTGGGTGGTCAATTTTTGTTTATAGTGAATTTAGTCAATTACATTTTTTGGCAGTGAAATAGCCAACTAAACAATGTTTAATCAAACATTTTGGTGCTTGGGTAATGCTATCTTATGCTGATGTTAAATTTAATTAAATGGCATTCCTTCACTACTTTGCATGAGTAATAATTTCAAACAAATAGCCACTAGATTGGGTCTATAACTCATGCAGTCAGCATTAACTCACGTGTAATAACAGTGTTATTTTTGTTGATAATTATTGTGAGAAAACACGTGATCAGTGTTTTCACATAGATGGGTATCATTAATCATTATTAATAATGTATAACTAAAGGCAAACTGAGCAAATTTGTTATTTCAGAAGAGTGTATCAAACTGGTAGCCCTTCATATGACTCAGTACCCATGAAGTAGCTCTCAGTTTCAAAAAGGTTGGTGACCCCTGCAGTAGAACAATAAATTCTACCACTAAAGATTCTTTTATCAAAAACCTACCTGCACTGTCTTTATTCCCTAACATAACGGATGACTCTAAAAACCTTGACAGTGCAACAGAAAATGTTAACTCCTTATTTTCAAACACCTTAGAAATAGTCGCCCCTTTGCAGTTAAAAAAAGATTACAGTCCAACGCCGTGGTATAATGAGCATACCGACGCTCTGAAAAGAGCAGCTCGGAAAATGGAACGCAACTAAAAGCAAACAAAACAGGTATTTCGGATAGCATGGAAGGATAATGTTTATAGAAACATAACTATAGAATAACTATAGAAAGGCCTTAAAAAAACTCCACATCTGCCTGCTTTTCAAATCTTTTAGAAGAAAACAAACAATCTTAGATATCTATTTGACACAGTGGCTAAATTAACCAAGGATAAAGCGTCATCTGCCCCTGACAGTTGTCAATACAATAATAGTGATGATTTTATGAATTTCTTTAATAACAAAATAGACACTGCAAGAGAAAAAAAATCATTAACATGCAACTGTCTTCAACACAAACAAATCAGATGGTGCATCGTAACCTGCCCAAGGAGCAACTCCAATCATTCTCTACTATATATAGGGATAAACTGTCAAAAATAATCACAGCATCTAAATCAACAACATGTATGCTTGATCCTATACCTACGAGGTTGCTGAAAGACACTATTGACCACAGCATTCTACTAAATAGGCTTGAAAACTACGTTGGCATAAATGGAACTGCACTGGCATGGTTAAAATCATATTTATCTGACCGATTCCAGTTTGTTGCTATGAATGAAAAGGTCTTGTACCGATCACAAGTCCAATATGGAGTACCGCAGGGCTCTATAAAGCCTGCTTCATTAGCCAAAGTCTTTTTTGATCATTTGTCCTTTAAAAGCCATATTTCCAATATTTGTAAAACGATTTTTCAGCTTAAAAATATATCAAAACTACAACACACGCTCTCGAAGTCAGACACTGACAAAAAAAATAATTCATGCATTCATGACATCAAGACTCGATTATTGCAACACCTTACCTGGTGGCTGCCCTGCAAGATTAATCCAAAAACTCCAGATGGTTCAGAATGCAGCAGCCAGAGTTCTCACGAGAACGAACAAGTATGACCATATAAGCCTAGTTTTGGAAACTCTACACTGGCTGCCTATCAAGCATCGTATAAATTTTAAAATCCTGCTTATTACCTACAAGGCCCTGAATATTTTAGCTCCTCAATACTTAAGCGAGCTCCTCTCCTAGTATATAGTCCATCGCGTTCTCTGTGATCTGAAAATTCTGGCCAACTATTAGAACCCAGAATTTCAAAAGCAAGTGCTGGTGGTAGATCCTTCTCAAATTTGGCACCCAAACTTTGGAATAGTCTTCCCAGTGTTGTCCGGGAGGCAGATACACTCTGTCATTTTAAATATAGACTAAAGACCCACCTCTTTAATCTTGCCTACACAGTTATGTGGATTTATTACTCAAATCCCCTAAGGGATTATTAGGCTGCATTAACCGGGAACCGGGAACATTTCCCACAAGAACAGTGGCTCCACACTAAATCTTTAAGTCTTTCATTCCCCAAGGTCCTGTAGTCAGTTGGATCCAAACTCTTAGACCAGATGGTGGAGGACTGGATGAAATGATCCTGAGACAGAGCATCAGGATTTGATAGACTTCTTTAGTAAACCTACCGTTATTTACATGACAACTCTTAGCTTTATTTTGTTCCCTGCTTAGTCACAGTAGTATGATGTTATGGCTGCAATTAGTAATATTATGCCTCACCGCTTTTTGTTGAGTGTGGATGAAACAAATCAATAATGATGCAAATATTAACTACATTTTCTAAAATATGAACCCATTTTAAATACGTTTTCATCAGGCAGACGATATCATTTGTGTGTGTCTGTGTTCGCCTGTTCGAAAAGTTGCAGTAACATAAACGGTGACATTCCAGATAAAGTTTGTAGGGAGAGAGAGTTAAGCCTGTGTTAATGCTACTAAATACGGTAATGCAGTGATTTTCTCTAAAACACCAAGTAAAGACAGTGATGTGATCAAGACTGTGGCGCCGGCTTCCTTTTAAATATATTTGATGATTGCGCCGGATGCGCCCGTGCCCGCTCCAATTTATTTGAAGCTGCGGATTCGGGTGACGTTTGAGCTCATCCGTGCACCTCTAATGCAAACAATAGCCGGGTTTCCATCCAACTTATTTGCATTAATGAAAGTTCAGCTCAAGAATATGCGCATCTGCGTCCGACCAATCAAAGAGTTGCCAATCAATGTTTCTACTATCCCCTTTTAAGCCACCCAGTGATCTCAGATGACTTCATCCAGCTATACTAATCGTCAACAACAGGTGCATTCGGAGAACCGGAATAGCAACCATAAAACCATTTTTATGGTTATTTTTTAAGCATAAATAATGTTTTTGGCCACATCTATTACCCACAACTGAGGTGGCAATTGTGATGGTTCCCCTTCAACTTTAATTGTAATGATTTCCTAGACAATGCATTTTGCTAGATGCTAGCACTTACATTGCAAATGTAAACAGTACATGATAAGGAACTCTGAGGGGTCAGGATGCAATTTTACATGCATTATATCAGCAGTGAGGTACATACTGTCTTTTTTCTTTCACTACACTTGGAATGTCCAGAATTTTCAGACTGGAAAAAAAATTTCAACCTGACTTCTTGGCTGTAGTTAGCAAATACAATAAAAAAATGGGGTATACTATTTTAAATAAAATAAAACAAGTGCTGTAACATACGCTGAGAGATACTTTAAGCTGACAATGAGAAGGTCTCCTGCAGTCTGCACAATGCGACTATTCATAAACAAGGGGATGTTCTTAGGCTGCATAACGCAATTATTTTTAAAACACGGGCATGTTTGGGGCATGTTCTCAGGCAACATAGTACATCCGTTCATAAACATTTGATGACTGTCCTGCACCTGTCCTTAGTGGACGTAATATTTCATTCTTAATTGTCCCTACCGTAGCTGGTCCGCAGCTGGTATAAGATTTTTACTCCCATCTGTTTAGCACAACACATCACATACGTCATATGCACGCATAAATGGGGGTGTTCTGCAGAATAAAACGAATAATGTAATTTTTGCTGGATGGAGAGAAAGGAACGTTTCCTATCTGATCTGCCCTGATGGGTCTGCGGGAGAATGGGAGAAACGAACGTTTCCTATTCGATTTATGTGCTGTTGCAACCAATGATAAGGGGTTTGATGCTACAGATGGATGCTTCAGTAAAGTTGAGTTCAAAATTATTAAAGGACTGATCACGACGCTGTCCCAACACCTCATCGACACCAAGCACACTACAACGCTACGGCTTAAAGAACAATTCTCATAGATTTTAAGGAGCTGTCGGAGCTATTCTCAACAAATTAAGAGACGACCATACATCACCTCCAAACTACGATAAATCAGGGCGAAGCTTCTGCATAAGGACTATGAGAAAATTGTTTACAACACAGTGGATGTCTGGCAGGCCTATGCAGATACCAATTACCAGTTATTTGAGGAAAGTTTGGCTTTTTCATGTTGATCCAAATCAGTCCTAAGTCAAATATTTCTTATGGACATGTACAGATCATTTTCGACGAACGCTTCGTAATTTCAGTTTGTCCAGCTGGTGTTAAGGCACTAAAAACATTTTCTCGGCATACTCCATGCTCAGGTCTGTTTAGAAGCTAATAAACTGGTAATAAATGGTAATGCAACACTTAGGAGCAGTAAAAAAAATCCACCCTTCTGATTGAGGATGCGTTTCTTGGCGATGCATTTCTTCCCCACTTTTTTTTTAAACGTCGACAAATTTAATTTCTACTTTTCTCCTTTTTAGCTTGCGGTACTCTTTGGGGCTGATCGAAATTGTACCGTACAGTATGTTAACAGCCACCTCGCACAGCATTAAAATGAGTGATAAAATTAAAATTATACCCCTACAAACGTCGCCTTTGGGGCGCAGATACTGGACAAGCAGTAAGGGGTCAACTAAGGTCAACAACCCCCCGATGGTTAAAGGTAATCATCATTAACTTTAATTTGACAGAAGGTGCTGCATATTTACTACTGGTGCTTTATCTTTTATAATTCATTAATGTCTTCTGCCAGCATGGGCTTCAGTAAGACTTGTTTATAATTGTGTATAACTTGCTGTATATCTCTAGGGTCAACTGTGAAGGGTATTTTCAATGTCTTTTTCTGTTTCTCTAAATTGTCTGTCATGTGCAGAGAAACATATTTTTACCTTTTTTTAGTCTTTTAAACGTTTCATGAAAACAGTTTGTCATGAAAATATGTGACCACAGTTTCTTGGGAATGCAAATGCTGTTACAGAATGTATATAATGGCGTGACAGTAGCTGCTAGTTGTGAAGTCTTGGTCAGTCATTGCCTGACAAACAGGCACGTAGTCTTCAATGGTTCAAACAGCGATGGGATGCTACATACAGGCCTTTGGCATTTTTATCCTGGGTTTGGCCTTTATGTTTCAAATCTTGTTTTCTTGTCCTTAAGTCTTGGCCTAAGAACAACATCAATGTGGCTTTGGTCCAGATCTGTCTTTGAGTCTTGGCTAACAGAGTCAGACAGGTCTCAGAGTCTTGTGGTTAGGTCTTGAATTAGATGATTCGCCTACATGTCTTAAAGACAAATAAACACAATAGAGTATAACATTATACAATTATTGTAAAAAACATAGCTAATTTTGTCTTAGAAAAAATGCAGAGTTTGAAAAATTGTTCTGTTAACTGACATTAACTGTCAAATCATTAACAGTCCACAATTTCAGTAAATAGGGGCTAAAATCTCAGTCTGTGTTTCACGCAAAGCTATTGTATGACTTAATAAAACATAAAACACAAGTCAGCTGAAACCTGACAGCCCCTTTAATTCTGTGGACAAGAGCAGTTTGAACATTCTGATAAACCAATGGTTCCTAGCCCTTTTCCTAGAGGACCACATTACACATTTTGGACATCTCCCTTATCTGATTCAATCAGTTTAGTTGTCTTTACCAATTAGCTTAGGAGTTCAACTGTGTCCAGATATGTTCTGTTGGGCGTCCTCCAAGAACAGAGCTAAGAACCTCTGTGATAAAATCTCCTTTTGTATTCCAGAAAACAAAAAGTCATATGTGTTTGATATAACAGTAGTGGAAGGTTTATTTTGGATGAATTATCTATTTAAAGCTATAAAGGGAACTTTAACTGCGGTGACACTGCTGAGTATCTGTTTGCTCTCATTTCCTCCATTTTATCCTTTTTCCTCCGTTTTCCTCAACTTCATTTCTCCTCCCTTTGAGCGATAACAAATCAACCTGACAGAACTTTTTCCTTTCTCCTCATTTATCTGACATCGATCCACAATGTTTTATGAAAGGCCACTAGGATCATAGTAATAAACTCTGCTGGATAAACTGTTAGATACAGAGACACCAAGGTTTGCTAAACATCCTAACGAATAAAACCTTTAAGACAATCATCCAGGCTCCACAGAAGTGAATCTACTGCCATATATATATATAACTGTCAGGACTCTGGTTTGATCAATCGGGTTTGTATTGTTATCTGTCGGAGCTCGCGGTGTTTTGACAGCTTGCCGCGTGCTTCGGTGTCTGCGTCACCCCTCCCTCTTGTTATCACTTACAGCTGTGTCTTGTTAGTCTCATCACACTCACCTGTAATCATGCTGATTTGTTTCTCTTTATAGCCCTTCCCGCTGTGTGCTGTCTTTGTCAGATCGTCATGCTCGTTGCCGTTTCCTGACCTGCTGCTCTGCCGGTTGCGCGAACTAATTCGCTTCCGGTTTAGTT